>JAJOOS010000512.1:0-44239 GCA_029582725.1 Solanum chiquidenum
TAGTAAAATTACGGCATAACAAAAATGACGACTCTGCTGGGGACTTAATTAGGTTCTAACAATAAGATTTGACTTATTTGACTAATTGTTATTAATTGCTGAATTGTTTATCTGCTTAATGTGTTTAAATTGATATAATTGTCATTGCATTCATGACATTTCCTGTTGTATGTATAGTATATTAAGGATGGTTTTTGCATAATCACAGCCGGACTTTTTATACTTAATCCTTTTCCGAAAGGATCGGTAATTTATTGGTATGTCATGCGTCCAATGGTTGTCGTGAGTTCCAGCCTAAGTTGTCCACTTGGGTTCCCGGTCTTTCAAAAGCCACTCTTAGTCAATTAACGTAGAGCGAAACCAAATCCATAATTTAGGCATTTTGAACTAAGTTGACCCAATACCCAAGGCGTGTTGGGCCCATTATAAGCCCACCTTGTGTCGATTTGACCCATTGGTCAATAAAAGACAATCATGCTTATGTGTTTAAATTTGAAGGGTGTATACGTCATTTGGCAAAACATTGTCTCTTGGGGTTGAAGTTTAACAGTTTGTTCGAGTCGAAGAAGCATCAAGTTACCATTTCATCCAAAAGCGTGGACATTCGGAGATAACAAGAAATAAAAATAAAATAAGGATCGTCCATGGAAGAATAGCTTAGGATTATACCCCTGCGTGGGATTGATCATTTGTATCCCTTTTCCCTATTATGTATCCCTTTTCAGTTTTATTCGTAAAATTTGTATAAATTTTGGTTTCGAGGCAATTTAATGTTTCAAACGACGTTATACATCCTTTGAATCGCTAGGCCTATCCTTGGCACAAAAGGGTCACATATTTATTTAGAACGCGCAATATTTGCTTATGTGTTATAATTGCTTATGTGGATAAGTTGTTTTACTTGAAGATATTCTAGCCCACTTATTCTCGAGAAAAATATATTTTCTAGAACCCTTTAAGCACAAATATCAAGTCACTATCAAAAGTGCTCCCAAATACTCTTCAAGTCTTTAGTTTCCCAACAAAATTCAAACTTCATTTTTCAAATATTACTCTCATATCAGAAAAAGATTCATCCTCTTAAATTGAAAGAGATTCAAGTTGGTTGAACTACGTAGGACCTGAATTCTCCCTCGTGAGATATGTAGGCAGCCTTTTCAGGGCTCGGTCCCAATTTTTGAGAAATTCTATTATTATCTTTTCCACACTTGCAAGGAGATTGAAAGTTCATCTCAATCAAAAATCAGAAGTACGACAATACAATCGACTTTGTCTCGACTCAAGTCAACATTTCTCATTCACAAAGCTCAAAATCAAATAGACAAATTCCTGTATATATAGGCATTTCTCTATATGTGGGCCAGTTTATCTTCAAATGAAGCAACTCTTACGTGTTTATAATAATGTGTGTGACATTTTGTATTATTTATCATCCACACAAACGAACACATTTGTCTTTTGAGTTATTTTTCTTTTCAGGTACTCAAAGCTGATCTGTGTTGAGAAAAATGACAGAACATTCATACTTTACGAGGTCTAAATATCCCAAAGATTCCTTCTCTAACCAAAATTTATCAAAAGGCAAAGAAAAAATGGTTGAAAATGTTGGGAACACTGACTTGACCAAAACCACTGTGAACGACCCTATCATCGCTAACAGAACAAGTTGATTGCACAACTGTTCCAACAAATTGCTGAAATGTGAGCTGAAATGGATAAGACTCGAGATTTGACAAATTTGGCTATCATTGTCAACACTCCTATTCCAAACAACGAAAGGCCTCCACTCTATTTTCCTACTTCAAATCCAACATTTGAACATATTCCAAACAATTCATCCACCGCTACGATTCCTAAACCCCTCATCATTGACCTAACCACCCCTAACCCACATCATGATATCTCCTCATACCAAAAACACCTACTTCTCAAAATCCAAATTTTCCTCCCATCAAGCAAATTCCTACTCAAATTGTTCAAAACTCACCTGCTGCTCAATCCATAACTCTAAAAACCGCATTTCATCTTCCAATATCGCCAGAATTATACCCTCCCTCTACTACACATTTTGAACTTGATCATTGTGAGAAGAAGGAGAAGGAGTGGGAGGTCATAAAAGGAAAGGTTGAGCAAAATATTAGATATATGAATACATTGCCAAAGAATTGAAACAAATCGCGAATTAGGATAAGTCAAATCTGGATGACAATCTAGAAAAGGATGATTGTGTCAAAAAAGGCCAGAATCAGGGTCCATCTGACAGAAGCTCAAAAAAGAGAACTTATCAGTTTGTGTAGAAAATACATCGATACATTTGTTTGATGACATGCCAGAGTTGAGCATAGACATTCATCTAAATTGGCCAATCGACACAAATGCTATGAAGAGCTATAAGAGTTGAAGATTTAGAGCTATTTTTATTTATTTACCTGTAATCACATCATTTGCTTGTAATCATCTTATGTTCGTTATGTTTTGTAACGAACTACGTCTGTCCTGAATTCTCAAGATTGAGATACGTAGGCGGCCTATGTTGGCCTCGGTCGTTTCCTTATCAAAATTTCATATTTTTTGTTAATCCTCGAGGGGGGGACTACGTTTGACCTGATTCCTGCCTCAACGGGATACGTAAGGGTTCGGTCATATCTCTCGTAAGATTTCTATTTTTCTTTACAATAGAAACTGGGACAGAATATTTGAGAGGGACTCAAAAATTCTAAAGAAGAGGATCTCTCCAACCAGTTAAAACTTAAGATACATTGTGAGCTGTAACTGGGACAAAATTTTTGAGGGGTCGCAAAAATTCCACAAGTCAAATATCAAAAGTTTGAGATACGCTGAGACATCTAGTCGGGACAAATTTTTTTAGAGGGACTCAAAAATTCTCAAGAAGAAGATCTCTGACAATTAAAGGCTAAAGTCACATTGAGAATTGCAACTGGGATAGAATTTTTTAGAAGATCTCAAAAATTCCATGAGATCTCTATCGACAACTTAAGATATTCCAAGACATCTAACTAGGACAAAAATTTTGAGGATGTCCTCAAAAATTTCTTCAAGCATCACTAGAAGTTTGTACTTAATTTTGAACAGTTCAAGCATGATTAGAAGTTTAAGGCTAACTTCAAATGATCTCTGGCATCGTTAAAGTTCATAGTCAACTTCAGCAATCTTCGACACCGTTGGATTTCAGAGTCAACTGCAAAACTTTCCAATCATAGTAGATTTTGGAGGATCATGTTAGAAATTTCTCAAGCTTCAAGGATCTTTTGAATTCTCCAGAACACGATATCGGACACGTCAAAAGTTGGAACCAAGGACATTCATTTATGCTATGCGCATGACATTTGACAGTGAATTTTTTCAAATTGATTCTCAAAACCTTTTGCTTAAAGATATTTTAATATGTCAAATGTTTTGTATAATTTTATCTTATGTCTATCGGGAAGCAAGAGATCAGAGTGATCAACTGAAGCTAGCAAGACAAGGAGCAAGAGATTGAAGAAGTCAACACAGATCAGTTTGTTTTAAAAACTAACAATTTTTCTGTGGATACAGGTCCGTGAGATTGACTCAAGATCATCATATTCCTGCATTCAACGAATATGGAGAAGTCAAAAAGGCGAGCAGCGCCCCGAAATTGACAACTTTTCTTTATATGCAAGAAAGTCATTGAAGTTTTTAGAAGAAAAAGAAACAGTTCAGAATACGAACAACAACACCTCGTTCAAATCTCCAACAAAGCATGAGTCGCAATGAACACAAAATGTTCAAAATAGGAACAAGTGAAAGCATCACTCTCAACATGTACAAGCATCTTCAATGACATCAAATTACATTTCTGAGCAGCAAGAATGTTTGAAAATATTCGCAAATCCTGTCGATATCAGATGTGGTAATATGAACCACCCGAATGGATATCATTTTTACCACCCTAAGGGACATTTCTACAGTATTATCAAATGATATAATACCACCAACCAGATGAATTACATATTCAACCGCCAAGAGGGCCATCATATTCAGAACACCGAGAGGGCCATCATCTTCAAATGTCAAGAGGGCCATCATATTCAAACCGCCGAGAGGGCCATCATCTACAAACGCCGAGAGGGCCATTACATATTCAAACTGCCGAGAGGGCCATCACATTCAAATCGCCTAGAGGGACATCATCTACAAACGCAGAGAGGGTCATTACATATTCAACCGCCAAGAGGGACATCATATTCAGAATACCGAGAGGGCCATCATCTTCAAATGCCAAGAGGGTCATTATATTCAAACCGCCGAGAGGGCCATCATCTACAAACGCCGAGAGGGCCATTACATATTCAAACTGCCGAGAGGGCCATCATATTCAGAATGTCGAGAGGGCCGTTACATATTTAAATTTTCGAGAGGACCATTACATATTCAAATTGCCGAGAGGACCATTACATATTCAAATTGCCGAGAGGGTCATCATCTACAAAAGCCTAGAGGGCCATTGCATATTCAAATCACTGAGAGGGTCATCCATATTATATTATCAAAGGTGATAATATAATTGCTAAATGGATCAACATCATCTTGCCGATAGATCATCGTCATCACACCAATCAAGATTCAACGACATCATCCTACTATTGGATCAACATCATCCTGCCAATGGATCGTCAATGTAGTAGCATCATCTTATCTATCGAGCATCATTATCATCATCATGTCAATGAAGTATCATCATCAACAATATTTCATTATCGAGAAAGTCATCATCGTGTCGCATCATATCAATTCATCATATATTGCGTCAAAACCGACAGAGGCTGACGTCAGAATATATTTATTTTTTTAAAATAGGCTGAAAATGGTAAAACATAGCACTTATATATTTAAATTACCGTTTCTACTAACAAGTTTATTTCAGTCTTTGTCGAGAGCATCCAAGAGGATGAATTCTCCAATCAAACCACAGGTGCGGAACATCAAAATGGATGTAGCACAACGTGGAACTTTTTCTTAGCAGCGAACTGGGACATAGTCCGAAGAGGAATATCAAACTCTTAGGACGCAAGCTGAGAAGCGATTTCCACCACAATCAAACCACACCCCTATCAGAAGGCATGTGGGTTTTTCTTTGGGTTTATCGGTTTCAATTTCGCATCCGAAAAACTTCTCACTCTCACCGGAAGCAACCATTTTAATCTGAGTGATAATGCACAAAGAGCTTTGGAAATTATGTCCGTGTAAGTTCTTACTTATGGGTGTGAAGTGCACCACATTCATGCCTAACAGGTTTCAAGCCTGTTTTTCATACTCGACTTATTTTGTCACTCTTCTAGAACCAAACGTTATCTTGCATAAAAGATTTCCTTTTCAACCGATCGAGTCGAACTACAAACAGCCTGATTCCTAGGGGATATATAGGCGGGATCAATGTTGAAATCTTGGCTATATTCCGACATCCTCTCTCAAATCTTATTCTCGGGCATTCCGATCTCTTCATAATTCGATATTGGGATGACTTTTGAATTTTTTTTTAAATCGTGCGTCAATTCAAGAATATTGAACTACAAGTGGCCTGAATTCTCATATAGCCTGAGATATGTAAGAAGCCCATTTCTGGGGTTCGGCCATAATTCCTAAAGTCCGTACCAAAACCCCTTACCGAAAAGATGAATATGTGGTCGGTCAAAATTGGATTCGTCAATTTCATTTGCCTCAAATTTCTTTCATCAATCTAAGTCAAACGAGGGACAGCTGTTGTCACCCAATTTTGACCATCCACAATATAAATTAATCATCGAGCTTCTCAAATTTCAAATGATTTAAAATTATATTTTTTTTAAAAACAAGAAAATAAAGTAAATAGAGTTTGCAAGTTATTTTCGTCACTTTTTTTATAATTTTAAAATAATATATATGTTTTACATAATTTTGTATATAATTAGTATATTTTATAACATTCGAAAATCAACTCAAAAAGATTTTATTTTTAGTTGAATATTTTATTAAATTAGTTTACTTTAAGTTGGCATATTTTTTTGTTAGTTATAAGTTTATAATTAAATTAGTTATTTTATTTCGTTAAGATTAAGAAGCTCGTTAATTAATTAATATTAATTCGTCTTGACCAAATATGCAATTTGTTTGGTTATTTTTCAAAATCAAATCTAACCAATATTTTGCTCTACTTGTTGGATCGATTTAAGACCAAAGTTGGGCCAATTTCCTGCCCACTTTATTATTCCCAAATAATTCCTCAAACCCATTACCATCCCACTAAGAACTCTTCATCAGCTCATTCTCAATTCAAAAAGACCCAGCCCATATCCACCAATACATACACAATGTACAACAACAATACGTGCAGCAGTACATACGCCACCCCTGTACGTTTTCTTCTTCTTCTTCTAGCATAACACGCAAATCCGAGAAAATCCCAACAAATCACGAAAAAGAAGCGGCGCCAGTCAACAATCACCTCACGTCCCCTTTTCCCCCTTTTCAGGGATTTTCAATCTCTTCTCTGTTGCGTCAAAAGGGTATATGAATTCAAATTTTGAATTTCAAAATTCATCCAATATCTCCCGTTTCCCCCCTAAAATCGTGCCCTATTTTCATCTATAAATAGCCTTTTCTTCATCATAGAAAAAAAAAAGAAAAAAAAAAAGATTGGGATTTTACATATACGAAAAATAGCTTACAAAGGGGGTTTTCTTTGAAATTGGATTTTGAAACGGTTTTGAGAGAGGTTTTTGAGTTTGGCAATAGTCACTTCTACACCTCAATTTTTTTTTTTATCTAGTTTTCTGATTCTAAATTCCGAGAAGATCGCCGCTTGGATTTTCTTAGTTTGCCATTTGTATTCGAAGTTCGTGGTGGGAGTTGCTTCATTGTTAAGCTCGTCGTCCGGATTCGCTGTCCCAAGAAAGGTAACTTCATTTCCTGTGGTAATCTGTTCCAACGTTGTGTGTTGTATGTTCCATGCTTTGGTGTAGAATCTACTGTTAAATGTATTTGTTTTCTTTCAGTATTTTCGTTAGTGTTGCCCTTTCTGCAAATTTCCGGGCTGCAATATGATTCTTGTTGATTGAAGTTTCCTCGGAATTATGTGGATAGAGCAGTTGGCTCGATGTTGTATGTGCCTAGACGGCCGAATCTTTGTTTCGTTTTTGTTTGATTTGATATGTGGTTCATTTGATTTAAATTTCGAACGTGTTAGCTTTATAGTTTTCTTTTTCCTTGTTGTTTACTAGTTGTTTTAGTTTTCCATTCTGATAGTCGATTCATCGTTGTGGACCATCACTAATGCTAGCCTAATCTTGTAGCATCTATTTATGTTCCTGCTCGAGTCGAACACCGTCCAAGTCCTTTTGTATTTCAGTTCATTATGTCATGTCTGTAATTCACCTTAGTCGAGATTTAAGTTGGTTCATATGCTTGTAGTTGGTCTTTTCCTAAATATGTGTCTTGCCTTTCACATTCTGCCTTCGTAATGGGGTTGTAAAAATCTGATCGTTGTCTAGTGTAGCTCTATTTCTTTTTCTTTTTTTTTGTTAGTCACAAGTCAAAATTTGAAAACTTTATTCAATATTGTAGTTGTTCTTCTTTTAAGTACCCATCTCATATTAATATGTTTCTTCATAATCTGAGATGCGTAATAGTATCGTGTGAATCTATTCTCATGTTGGTTTAAGTTAACAGTTTGTTTTTAGCATAATCTTTTCATGCTTCCTTCGATTTAGCCATCATTTAGGTCGGTCTGATGATCATGATTGTTAGTTGAATGCAATTTGATATCATGATCATACTTTCGATTTTATTCTCATACAATCTTGAATCTGTGACTTGATATTAAAAATGATCAAAGACTATTGTATACATATGATTTGATAATACGATAGTTGTATGTTACACTTTTATAGTATTGTAAGATGTCTTTCTTACTTGCTAGAATAAATAATAATCATTGCGTGTTGCTCATATGAATTTTGGTATTGCTATTGGTTTTAGCTCAACTTTTCGAGCAAATAGATGGATTAAATTCTTGGTTCTCGACGTGTTTTGTAAATAGTCTTTTATCTGTAGTTATTACAGCGAAGCATAATTATTGTCCATTTCATAAGAAGATGTCTTTAGCTCTAGTTAGTTTCTTTTAAAATAAAAAATCAGTAAGCATGTTAGTATACTTAACCAAATTAATTCTTTATTTGCTTACTTGCATATCAAGTTATTTACTTCTTCTTTTTTTGTCTAACCTTGGCATAAGATCTTGTCACCTCTCTCGTCATCACTCTCTCTGCCATTTCATGCTTTGAATATTATGATCATGCTTTGTTAGCTTTTATGTTTGGATTGGTGTGCTTATTGCGGTTTATATTTATGTTTTGTTAGAAATCAGTAGCTACTTAAATGTTATATGCAGCCAAGTATATTCAGTCTAATTCGTCTCCTTTATTTTGTTTACATGTGACATTGGCCGAGTCTATTTGACTCTAATCCCTGCATTTTCGAGTTGAGCTAAAAAGGCTCGATCTTTGCTTTTCCTATTTATCGAGTTAGCCCCTATATATTCAGAAGCTGTTACAGGTCCTGGAGACCCAACATGAATGGATATTAGTTCATAAATGTTCAAAAAGGCCAATAAATGGATGTATACATATTGTATACAGCAGTATAAACTCATGATACAGCGAATTATAGGTAAAAAATGTGAAAATACAGAGACGAGGTAAGATACAGGTGTTCGGAAGCAGGAGATACATGGAAAGAGCTGATATACATACTGATATACACTAATATACAGCCGATGTATGCAAAAATGGGATTGGGTTAAACCCAAAAACTTGCAGCGAAGTTGGCCCAAAAAGGGGCCCAATTTCATTATTTCTTTTACTCTCCTAATTGTTTTGATTATGTCTAACTAATTTTATTTAACTCTAACTTTAAAATTGTTAGTTAACTTAATTAAATCCCCAAAAGATGAACTATATTCTTTATGTTAGATTTTAATAAAATTTCAATTTTATCAACTCTTGTATTTTTTACATATTTAAATATATTTTTAGTTAACAGTTTCATTTGTCTTTAATTAGTTTAAAATGATTTCTTGGTTTTATCGACTAAATTAGTTCAAATTATTATGAGTCAAATAAATTTTAATTAATCTAGTTTATTAAAATTCTAATCACTTGTCTTTAATTCAAATCTAACAAGTTAGGTCCCTTTTTCATGAAAAAAACCAAAATAAATAATTATAAAATGTGTCATTTATTTAATTATTTTTTCAAAGTTCATCGAATAGTTTAAATTATTATTATTTTTTATGTTAAATCATTTTTCCAAAGAATTAGTCACAAAATATATTTTAATCAAGTCGCAGGTCAACCGCATGTTAACGGGCACTTCGAATGCTTAAACCCTTCTAGAAGTGTAAATTGAACCCCGAACCTTTTGTGGTATTTTCAAATGATTTTTTCTGTTTAAATTTATGAAAATTATAAGTCTTTTTAATTTCTTTAAAAAATTAAGTGGCGACTCTTTTCTAAGTATTTACATAAAATGATTTATACTTAGAACATTTCAAAAAAAGTAATTTTTTTTAAAGTTTAGTAAAATTACGGCACAACAGAAATGCCGACTCTGCTGGAGACTTAATTAGGTTCTAACAATAAGATTTGACTTATTTGACTAATTGTTATTAATTGCTGAATTGTTTATCTGCTTAATGTGTTTAAATTGATATAACTGTCATTGCATTCATGACATTTCCTGTTGTATGTATAGTATATTAAGGATGGTTTTTGCATAATCGTAGCCGAACTTTTTATACTCAACCCTTTTTCGGAAGGATCGGTAATTTATTGGTATGTCATATGTCCAATGGTTGTCGTGAGTTCCAGCCTAAGTTGTCCACTTGGGTTCCCGGTCTTTCAAAAGCCACTCTTGCTCAATTAACGTAGAGGAAACCAAATCCCTAATTTAGCGCATTTTGAACTAAGTTGACCCAATACCCAATGCGTGTTGGGCCCATTAGAAGCCCACCTTGTGTCGATTTGACCCATTGGTCAATAAAAGACAATCATACTTATGTGTTTAAATTTGAAGGATGTATACATTATTTGACAAAACATTGTCTCTTTGGGTTGGAGTTTAATAGTTTGTTCGAGTCGAAGAAGCATCAAATTACCATTTCATCCAAAAGCGTGGACATTCGGAGATAACAAGAAATAAAATAAAAACAAGGACCGTCCATGGAAGCATAGTTTAGGATTGTACCCCTGCGTGGGATTGATCATTTGTATCCCTTTTCCCTATTATGTATCCCCTTTCAGTTTTATTCGTAAAATTTGTATAAATTTTGGTTTCGAGGCAATTTAATGTTTCAAACGACGTTATACATCCTTTGAATCGCTAGGCCTACCTTTGGCACAAAAGGTTCACATATTTATTTAGAACGCGCAATATTTGCTTATGTGTTATAATTGCTTATGTGGATAAGTTGTTTTACTTGAAGATGTTCTAGCCCACTCATTCTCGAGAAAAATATATTTTCTAGAACCCTTTAAGCACAAATATCAAGTCACTATCAATAGTGCGCCCAAATACTCTTCAAGTCTTTAGTTTCCCAACAAAATTCAAACTTCATTTTTCAAATATTACTCTCATATCAGAAAAAGATTCATCGTCTCAAATTGAAAGAGATTCAAGTTGGTCGAACTACGTAGGACCTGAATTCTCCCTCGTGAGATACGTAGGCAACCTTTTCAGGGCTCGATCCCAATTTTGAGAAATTCTATTTTTTTCCACACTTGCAAGGAGATTGAAAGTTCATCTCAATCGAAAATCAGAAGTACGACAATACAATTGACTTTGTCTCGACTTAAGTCAACATTTCTCATTCACAAAGCTCAAAATCAAATAGACAAATTCCTGTATATATAGGCATTTCTCTATATGTGGGCCAGTTTATCTTCAAATGAAGCAACTCTTACGTGTTTATAGTAATGTGTGTGATATTTTGTATTATTTATCATCCACACAAACTAACACATTTGTCTTTTGAGTTATTTTTCTTTTCAGGTACTCAAAGCTGATCTGTGTTGAGAAAATGACAGAACATCCATACTTCATGAGGTCTAAAGATCCCAAAGATTCCTTCTCTGACCAAAATTTATCAAAAGGCAAAGAAAAAATGGTTGAAAATGTTGAAAACACTGACTTGACCAAAATCACTGTGAACGACCCTATCATCGCTGAACAGAACAAGTTGATTGCACAATTATTTCAACAAATTGCTGAAATGAGGGCTGAAATAGATAAGACTCGAGATTTGACAAATTTGGTTGTCATTGTCAACACTCCTACTCCAAACAACGAAAGGCCTCCACTCTATTTTCCTACTTCAAATCCAACATTTGAACATATTCCAAACAATTCATCCACCGCTACGATTCCAAAACCCCTCATCATTGACCTAACCACCCGTAACCCACATCATGATATCTCCTCACACCAAAAAATACCTACTCCTCAAAATGCAATTTTCCTCCCATCAAGCAAATTCTTACTCAAATTGTTCAAAACTCACCTGCTGCTCAATCCATACCTCTAAAAACCGCATTTCATCTTCCAATATCGCCAGAATTATATCATCCCTCTACTACATATTTTGGACTTGATCATTGTGAGAAGAAGGAGAAGGAGTGGGAGGTCATAAAAGGAAAGGCTGAGCAAAACATTAGAGATGAAGTTATGAATGCAATAAAGGACTCTCAATACACCACAGACATTGTGGGATTGAATTATGAAGATTTGTTCATTCATCCACCTTTGGAGCTCTCGAAGGATTTTAAAGTGCCAAAATTTGACACTTTTAGTGGAGTCGAAGATCCTTTTTCTCATTTGAGGGCTTAGTGCGATAAATTTGTGGGAGTTGGAAAAGATGAGGCTTTGTTAATGCATCTCTTTAGTCGAAGCCTGAAAAGTGAAGCTTTTAAATGGTATATTTCTCAAGAAATGAAATAATGGCCAAGTTGGAACGCTTTGGCTAAAGACTTCATTGAAAGGTTTGGTTACAATGTAGACTTTATTCCCGATCGATACTCTTTGGAGAGAATCAAACAAAAGTCTTGTGAAAGCTATCAACAATATGCCTACCGTTGGAGAAGAGAGGCTGCGAGGGTTAGGCCTCCCATGACCGAGAAAGAAATTATTGAAGTATTTTTGCACATTCAAGAGACAGAGTACTACAATAGGATGTTTCTCATTTCAGAAAAGGAGTTCCGTGAGATAGTCAAAATTGGTGAAGCTATTGAAGACGGTCTCAAGACCGGAAAAATCATACGAATGGCTTCCCAAGATGAATCCTCAAGACCATTGAGGAGGAAAAGGGAGGATGTTTCCTCTATCTCATTTGAATCGAGCCAAAAATCAAAGAGACATGCTGGTCACAATGTTCGAAAGCCTTTACCATTCAAAACCTACCATTTATCTCCACAGAATCATTACCCCGTCTCTTATATCCAATCAAATTACCAAGCTCCACCACAAAATATCATTACGCTCTACCAATCAAATTACCAAGCTCCACCACAAAATTATCCAAATTACCCAGCTCCTCTGTCATATTACCCAATTTTTCAACCAAATTACCAAGTCACTTTGCCAAATTACCCAAATGCTTCTCATAGCTGTCAAACTCCACAATACCCAAATGTCCAAACACCGTCTCATACTCGCCAAAATCCTCCATTTTATCATCAAGTACCTCTACCTCCACGAAATAATTACAATCTTCTTCGTACAAAACTTGAGAAGAAACCACCTCGAGTCTTTACTCTTTTGGTCGAAAGTCGGACTCAGCTTTTTGAGAGATTGAAAGCAGCCTGTCTGATACAAATAATTGATCCAAAAAATGTCAATGTCAATTCCAGACATTACAGGGTCGATCTTTATTGTGCTTACCATTCAGGGGATGTCGGACATACCACTGAAGATTGCATCAACTTGAAGCATAAAATTCAAGACTTGATTGATCAAAAGGTTGTAACTCTTCAAACTGTCATATCCAATGCCAATATTAATTCACTGTCAAATTGTGGAGAGTTTACCATTAATATGGTCGAGGTCAAAAAAATTGTAGCTTCTCCGAGCATAAGTGAGAAACTCAATTTTACGAGCATGACACCCCATCAAGCTTTTGCTTCTGTGTTAAAGAGGGTCAGAACAAAATGAGGTTAATCATGCATCACCAAAGCCTTTGCCTCATTTGTATTAGTCTTTTCTGGTAGAAGAATATGCCAATGATAACAGTCTCAGAAAAGGAACTAGGGATCTTCTTGAAGAAGGTGACATTGTGCTGGAGGAATTGATCGAGACATCAAGCACACGAGACGCCGAGCCAATGGAGCAAGTTCTTAATTGGACTTCCACTCCGCTCTTGATCCCTCACTCATCTTGATAGACACGGATAAATTTTATGCCATTTTTAAAATCGGTGGTAGTTCGAATGAGGCCCAGAACCCACCTTTCATGTCATTTTGCCTAATTAAGTTTTAATTTCCCTCGTAATGTTTTGAAAAAGAGCAAATGGCCCATGATCAAGGCCAAAGTTTAGATTTTCTTATTTTTAATGAATGCCTCTTCTATTGCGAAAATTTATTCCACTTGCTTTAATTTTTCTATCTAACAATCTTTGTGTTTGTTTTGGTAAAATTAATTTTAAATCTGTCAATATTGTGTCATGCCACAAGCTGAATGAACAGATCATATAGACGACGATGTGTTCTAAGAGTATGATGAGAAGATCACGATGTATGAATACATTGCCAAAGAATTGAAACAACTCGAGAATTAGGATAAGTCAAATTTGGATGACAATCTAGAAAAGGATGATTATGTCAAAAAGGCCAGAATCAGGGTCCATCTGACAGAAGCTCAAAAAAGAGAACTTATCATTTTGTGTAGAAAATACATCGATACATTTGTCTGATCACATGCCAGGGTTGAGCATAGACATTCATCTAAATTGGCCAATCGACTCAAATGTTATCAAGAGCTATAAGAGTTGAAGATTTAGAGCTACTTTTATTTATTTCCCTGTAATCACATCATTTGCCTGTAATCATCTTATGTTTTAAGAATTAGGAAATTATCTTTTGTAACGAACTACGTCTGACCTGAATTCTCAAGATTGAGATACGTAGGCGGCCTATGTCGTCCTCGATCGTTTCCTTATCAAAATTTCATATTTTTTGTTAATCCTCGAGGGGGGAACTACGTTTGACCTGATTCCTGCCTCAACGGGATACGTAGGCGCCACAAGGGTTCGGTCATATCTCTCGTAAGATTTTTATTTTTCTTTACAATAGAAACTGGAACAGAATTTTTGAGAGGGACTCAAAAATTCTCAAGAAGAGGATCTCTCCAACAAGTTAAAACTTAAGATACATTGTGAGCTGTAACTGGGACAAAAAATTTGAGGGGGTCGCAAAAATTCCACAAGTAAAATATCAAAAGTTTGAGATATGCTAAGACATCTAATCGGGATAAATTTTTTGAGAGGGACTCAAAAATTCTCAAGAAGAAGATCTCTGACAATTAAAGACTAAAGTCACATTGAGAATTGCAACTGGGATAGAATTTTTGAGAAGACCTCAAAAATTCCATGAGACATCTATCGACAACTTATGATATTCCAAGACATCTAACTGGGACAAAATTTTTGAGGATGGCCTCAAAAATTTCTTCAAGCATCACTAGAAGTTTGTACTTAATTTTGAACAGTTCGAGCATGATTAGAAGTTTAAAGCTAACTTCAAATGATCTCTGACATCGTTAAAGTTCATAGTCAACTTCAGCAATCTTCGACACCGTTGGATTTCAAAGTCAACTGCAAAACTTTCCAATCATAGTAGATTTTGGGGGATCATGTTAGAAATTTCTCAAGCTTCAAGGATCTTTTGAATTCTCCAGAACACGCTATCGGACACGTCAAAAGTTTGAACCAAGGACGTTCATTTAAGCTATGCATGACATTTAACAATCAATTTTTTCAAATTGACTCTCAAAACCTTTTGCTTAAATATATTTTTATATGTCAAATGTTTTGTATAATTTTATCTTATGTCTATCGGGAAGCAAGAGATCATAGTGATCAACTGAAGATAGCAAGACAAGGAGCAAGAGATTGAAGAAGTCAACACAGATCAGTTTGTTTTAAAAACTAACAATTTTTCTGTGGATACATGTCCGTGAGATTGACTCAAGATCATCATATTCCTCCATTCAACGAATATAGAGAAGTCAAAAAGGCGAGCAGCGCCCCGAAATTGACAACTTTTCTTTGGATGCAAGAAAGTTATTGAAGTTTTTAGAAGAAAAAGAAACAGTTCAGAATACGAACAACAACACCTCGTTCAAATCTCCAACAAAGCATGAGTCGCAGTGAACACAAAATGTTCAAAATAGGAACAAGTGAAAGCATCACTCTCAACATGTACAAGCATCTTCAATGACGTCAAATTACATTTCTCAGCATCAGGAATGTTTGAAAATATTCACAAATCCTATCAATATCAGACATGGTAATGTGAACCACCCGAAGGGATATCATTTTTACCACCCTAAGGGACATTTCTACAGTATTATCAAATGATATAATACCACCAACCAGATGAATTACATATTCAACCGCCAAAGGGACGTCATATTCAGAACGCCGAGAGGGCCATCATCTTCAAATGCCAAGAGGGCCATCATATTCAAACCGCCGAGAGGGCCATCATCTACAAACGCCGAGAGGGCCATTACATATTCAAACTATCGAGAGGGCCATCATATTCAAACCGCCGAGAGGGACATCATCTACAAACGCCGAGAGGGCCATTACATATTCAAACTGCTGAGAGGACCATCATATTCAAACCGCCAAGAGGGTCATTACATATTCAACCGCCAAGAGGGACGTCATATTCAGAATGCCGAGAGGGCCATCATCTTCAAATGCCAAGAGGGCCATCATATTCAAACCATCGAGAGGGCCATCATCTACAAACGCCGAGAGGGCCATTACATATTCAAACTGCCGAGAGGGCCATCATATTCAGAATGCCGAGAGGGCCATTACATAAAAAAAATGTGTTGAAAATGGTAAAGCATAGCACTTATCTATTTAAATTACAGTTTCTACTAACAGGTTTATTTCAGTATTTGCCGAGAGCATCCAAGAGGATGAATTCTCAAATCAAACCACAGGTGCGGACGACATCAAAATGGATGTAGCACAACGTGGAACTTTTTCTTAGCAGCGAACTGAGACATAGTCCGAAGAGGAGTATCAAACTCTTGGGATGCGAGCTGAGGAGTGACTTCCACCACAATCAAACCACGCCCCTATCAGAAGGCATGTGGGCTTTTCTTTGGGTTTATCGGTTTCAATTTCGCATCCGGAAAACTTCTCACTCTCACCGGAAGCAACCATTCTAATCTGAGTGATAATGCACAAAGAGCTTTGGAAATTATGTCCGTGTAAGTTCTTACTTATGGGTGTGAAGTGCACCACATTCATGACTAAGAGGTTTCAAGCCTCTTTTTCATACTCGACTTATTTTGTCACTCTTCCAGAACCAAAGGTTATCTTGCATAAAAGATTTCCTTTTCAATCGATCGAGTCGAACTATAAACAGCCTGATTCCTAGGGGATATGTAGGCGGGATCAATGTTGAAATTTCGGTTGTATTCCGACATCCTCTCTCAAATCTTATTCTCGAGCATTCCGATCTCTTCATAATTCGATATTGGGATGACTTTTGAATTTTTTTTACATCGTGCGTCAAATCAAACATATTGAACTACAAGTGGCCTGAATTCTCATATAGCCTGAGATATGTAGGAAGCCCATTTCTGGGGTTCGGCCATAATTCCTAAAGTCCGTACCAAAACCCCTTTCTGAAAAGATGAAGATGTGGTCGGTCAAAATTGGATTCGTCAATTTCATTTGCCTCGAATTTCTTTCATCAATCCAAGTCAAACGAGGGACAGCTGTTGACACCCAATTTTGACCCTCCACAATATAAATTAATCATCGAGCTTCTCGAATTTCAAATGATTTAAAATTATATATAAAAAAATCAAGAAAATAAAGTAAATAGAGTTTGCAATTTATTTTCGTCACTTTTTTTATAATTTTAAAATAATATATATGTTTTACATAATTTTGTATATAATTAGTATATTTTATAACATTCGAAAATCAACTCAAAAAGATTTTATTTTTAGTTGAATATTTTATTAAATTAGTTTACCTTAAGTTGGCATATTTTTTTGTTAGTTATAAGTTTATAATTAAATTAGTTATTTTATTTCGTTAAGATTAAGAAGCTTGTTAATTAATTAATATTAATTCGTCTTGACCAAATTTGCAATTTGTTTGGTTATTTTTCAAAATCAAATCTAACCAATATTTTGCTCTACTTGTTGGATCGATTTAAGACCAAAGTTGGGCCAATTTCCTGCCCACTTTATTATTCCCAAATAATTCCTCAAACCATTTAACAACACACTAAGAACTCTTCATCAGCTCATTCTCAATTCCAAAAGACCCAGCCCATATCCACCAATACATACACAATGTACAAAATCAATATGTGCAGCAGTACATACGCCACCCCTATATGTTTTCTTCTTCTTCTTCTAGCGTAACACGCAAATCCCAGAAAATCCGAAAAATCCCAACAAATCACGGAAAAGAAGCGGCGCCAGTCAACAATTTCCTCACGTCCCCTTTTCCCCCTTTTCAGGGATTTTCAATCTCTTCACTGTTGCATCAAAAGGGTATATTAATTCGAATTTTGAATTTCAAAATTCATCCAATATATCCCGTTTCCCCCCTAAAATTGTGCCCTATTTTCATCTATAAATAGTCTTTTCTTCTTCATCAAAAAAAAAAAAAGAGAAAAAAAGAAAAAGATTGGGATTTTACCTATACGAAAAATAGTTTACAAAGGGGGTGGTTTTCTTTGAAATTGGATTTTGAAACGGTTTTGAGAGAGGTTTTTGAGTTTGGCAATAGTCACTTCTACACCTCAATTTTTTTTATATCTAGTTCTCTGATTCTAAATTTCGAGAAGATCGCCGCTTGGATTTTCTTAGTTTGCCATTCGTATTCGAAGTTCGTGGTGGGAGTTGCTTCATCGTTAAGCTCGTCGTCCGGATTCGCTGCCCCAAGAAAGGTAACTTCATTTCCTGTGGTATTCTGTTACAACGTTGTGTGTTGTATGTTCCATGCTTTGGTGTAGAATCTACTGTTAAATGTATTTGTTTTTTTTTAGTATTTTCGTTAGCGTTACCCTTTCTGCAAATTTTCGGGCTGCAATATGATTCTTGTTGATTGAAGTTTCCTCGGCATTATGTGGATAA
Organism: Solanum chiquidenum; assembly: GCA_029582725.1. Lineage (NCBI taxonomy): Eukaryota > Viridiplantae > Streptophyta > Magnoliopsida > Solanales > Solanaceae > Solanum > Solanum chiquidenum. Next base: position 18,406 of record JAJOOS010000512.1, read on the forward strand.
AGCAGTTGGCTCGATGTTGTATGAGCCTAGACGGTCGAATCTTTGTTTCATTTTTGTTTGATTTGATTTGTTGTTCATCTGATTTATATTTCGAACGTGTTAGCTTTATAGTTTTCTTTTTCCTTGTTGTTTACTAGTTGTTTTAGTTTTCCATTCTGACAGTTGATTCATCGTTGTGGACCATCACTAATGCTAGCCTAATCTTGTAGCATCTATCTATGTTCCTGCTCGAGTCAAACACCGTCCATGTCCTTTTGTATTTCAGTTCATTATGTCATGTCTGTAATTCACCTTAGTCGAGTTTTAACTTGGTTCATATGCTTGTAGTTGGTCTTTTCCTAAATATGTGTCTTGCCTTTCACATTCTGCCTTCGAAATGGGGTTGCAAAAATCTGATCGTTGTCTAGTGTAGCTCTGTTTCTTTTTCTTTTTTTTTGTTAGTCACTAGTCAAAATTTGAAAACTTTATTCAATATTGTAGTTGTTCTTCTTTTAAGTACCCATCTCATGTTAATATGCTTCTTCATAATCTGAGATGCGTAATAGTATCGTGTGAATCTATTCTCATGTTGGTTTAAGTTAACAGTGTGTTTTTAGCATAATCTTTTCATGCTTCCTTCGATTTAGCCATCATATAGGTCGGTCTGATGAGCATGAATGCTAGTTGAATGCTATTTGATATCATGATCATACTTTCGATTTTATTCTCATACAATCTTGAATCTGTGACTTGATATTAAAAATGATCAAAGATTATTGTATACATATGATTTGATAATACAAGTTGATAGTTGTCTGTTACACTTTTATAGTATTGTAAGATGTCTTTCTCACTTGCTAGAATAAATAATAATCATTGTGTGTTGCTCATATGAATTTTGGTATTGCTATTGGTTTTAGCTCAACTTTTTGAGCATATAGATGGATTAAATTCTTGGTTCTCGACGTGTTTTGTAATCTGTCTTTTATCTGTAGTTATTACAGCGAAGCATAATTATTGTCCATTTCATAAGAAGATGTCTTTAGCTCTAGTTAGTTTCTTTTAAAATAAAAAATCAGTAAGCATGTTAGTATACTTAACCAAATTAATTCTTTATTTGCTTACTTGCATATCCATTTATTTACTTCTTCTTTTTTTGTCTAACCTTGGCATAAGATCTTGTCACCTCTCTCGTCATCACTCTCTCTGCCATTTCATGCTTTGAATATTATGATCATGCTTTGTTAGCATTTATGTTTGGATTGGTGTGCTTATTGTGGTTTATATTTATGCTTTGTTAGAAATCAGTAGCTACTTAAATGTTATATGCAGCCAAGTATATTCAGTCTAATTCGTCTCCTTTATTTTGTTTACATGTGACATTGGCCGAGTCTATTTGACTCTAATCCTTGCATTTTCGAGTTGAGCTATAAAGGCTCGATCTTTGCTTTCCCTATTTATCGAGTCAGCCCCTATATATTCGGAAGTTGTTACAGGTCCCGGAGACCCAACACAGTTGGAAATTAGTTCATAAATGTTCAAAAAGGCCAATAAATGGTTGTATACATATTGTATACATCAATATACACTCATTATCGGTCAAAAATGCGAAAATACAGAGACGAGGTAAGATATAGGTGTTCGAAAGCAGGAGATACATGGAAAGAGCTGATATACTTACCGATATACACTGATATACATTCGATGTATACAAAAATGGGATTGGGTTAAAACTCAAAAACCTGCAACGAAGTTGGCCCAAAAAGGGGCCCAATTTCATTATCTCTTTTACTCTCCTAATTGTTTTGATTATGTCTAACTAATTTTATTTAACTCTAACTTTAAAATTGTTAGTTAACTTAATTAAATCCCCAAAAGATGAACTATATTCTTTATGTTAGATTTTAAAAAAAATTCAATTTTATCAACTCTTGTATTTTTTACATATTTAAATATGTTTTTAGTTAACACTTTCATTTGTCTGTAATTAGTTTAAAATGATTTCTTGGTTTATCGACTAAATTAGTTCAAATTATTATGAGTCAAATAAATTTTAATTAATCTAGTGTGTTAAAATTCTAATCACTTGTCTTTAATTCAAATCTAACAAGTTAGGTCCCTTTTTCTTGAAAAATAAATAAATAAATAAATAATAAAATGTGTCATTTATTTAATTATTTTTTCAAAGTTAATCGAATAGTGTAAATTATTATTACTTTTTATGTTAAATCATTTTTCCAAAGAATTAGTCACAAAATATATTTTAGTCAAGTCGTAGGTCAACCGCATGTTAGCGGGCACTTCGAATGCTTAAACCCTTTTCAAAGTGTAAATTGAACCCCGAACCTTCTGTGGTATTTTCAAATGATTTTTTCTGTTTAAATCTTTGAAAATTATAAGTTTTCTTAATTTCTTTAAAAAATTAAGTGGCGACTCTTTTCTAAATATTTTTCTTAAAATGTTTTATACTTGGAACATTTCAAAAAAAGTAATTTTTTCTAAAGTTTATTAAAATTACGGCACAACAAACACAACAATTAATGAATAATGGCCTAATAATACTCGGACTATAATCAAATCTTAAACCCTAGGCCATTCTCATGATCATCCCACCTAGTGGTGGCAAATGGGCGGGTTGGGTCAAATTTGGGCGGGTTGAAAATGGGTCAACATTAAATGGATAATAATTCAATTCGTCCATATTTGATATGGCTAAAAATGGATTGGGTAAGAAATGGGTTGGGTAAAATACTAGTTTACCCATATTTTACCCATATTTGATGAGTAAATAGTACTCTACTTAAGAATTCAACATGGAGAAAATATTTTGATTTTTTTTAGATGAACAATGTTGAAAATTTAGTTTTATTGTATCATAAAAGTAAAAAAAAAATCCTATAACTTTTCAATATAAAATAAAATTATGTAATAACAAGGGAAAAATATTTTTAATTTCAAACTAAATGAATATTTGCATTTTAGGACTAAAACATGCTTAATGCACTTTAAGCAATGTCAATACTAATACATGATTTGCTTATTTTACACTATTATTTATTATCCAATATAAAATTAAACAAATAAAAAAATATAATTATAAGTAACAAAAGAAATGTACATTTAAAATATATATTTTTGGAGGGTCAAAGACATCACCTTTTCAATTATAGTGAAAAATAATTAGTTCTATAGAAGAACATAAAAAGCAAGAGAAATTACAACATTTTTAGCGATATCATTAATTTATAGTGAATAAAAGTTAGAAGCTTAACTCATTTGACTAATCCATATTTTACCCATATTTTTATGGGTTGAATATGGGTATAAACCCATATTTTACCCATGTGAAAAATCACTCACCCAACCCATTAAAATATGGACGGGTTACCAAAATATGGGCTCATTTTGCCGGCACTAATCCCACCCAACAAGAGTCTTTTCCACCATTAATTAAGGCTATAACCCTTCCCCAAGAGTAACACCTTAGATTCTAAGGCTTAAGAATCATACAAGTTGGGAAAGTAATTAACTTACCTTTATCAAAGATCTTGGTGGAGAAAATGAAGAAAGATGCCCTATATCGCCCTCCCTTTTCCCAAGAACGAAGTTGTAGAAAATAAGAGAATTGAGACTTTTTATGCACAAAAATCCGACTAACCCCACTATAGCGGCCCGACCCGCTAAGGGACATCTCCATACCTGTCCACCCGCTATAGTGGAAATTAATTTATTCCGCTACAACGGCATGATACATGTTATAACAGCTTGCATGGAGATAGAGACTCGCAAATCCCCCCTAAAACCCTCATTTCGCAAAACACATTTGAATCTTGATGTTCTATTAATACCCCTTAACGCCAAATTCGATATCGAGAGTTTTACTCACCTAAATTTGATTTTGAAAGGTCCTGTAAATTCCCTAATGTCTTAGCTACTAGAAAATCTGATCCAAGTTTAGGCATACCACCCAATCCATTCTCGGATTAGATTACCCTAGACCTGACTTTGCTCAGATGGAATCTGAGACTGACCTAGCCTAGATTTTTCAGCCACTATTCAAAAAGTTTTCTGACCCAATTCTTTTACCATTGGTCTACCCATAACTATCAAAAAAGATCGTTACACTTCTATAGTTGATCGCCCTAACATGAATTTGAATTGGGTTTTGATAATAAACACGCCCCTCCTCACCCTCATTTATTCTTGTACAACGAATGCTACAAGGGAAAAGGTCATTTTTGTTAGAGAAAATGCAATTGTTAAAAATTGTAATCTGATTGTTACTAGTCAGTAATGATCAATAAAAAATCAGTGTTGTCGATCATTAACAATCGTGAAGTCAAAAGTTAACCGAAATAGAAATTTCATTGTTTAAAAATAACAACATGAAATTCGATTGTTATACCTTTTTTAGCGATCAAATTTCATCACCAATAATTATTTTGATTGTTACAAACCTTTAATTACGACAATAAAGTGGAATGCTAGAGTGATTTTTTCTATTAACTAGTATACGTATTCGCGCCATGCGCGATCATTTTATTTCAAAATTGAATCATTAAAAAGGTTACTCATTCAAAGATAAGGACAAAAAATTATATGCTTTACGCAAAATGCTCTTGATGCAACCAAAACTATATGTTTTGCAATTCCTCATTGTCAAATTTCTTAATAACATTATTTTTGTATTATTTCATTATGTTATTTTAGTTTTTAAATGAATCCACATTACAATATTTTCATATTATCTCTATTATTCTTTTTCTAAATAACTTTTTCATCATATATTTCAATTTTTTTTATTTCCTCATGTAAGATTTTACATGTAATCGAAATAAGATTATATTAACGGTGTAAAATTGAGATTTTGTATTCAAAATATAAGAAGATATGTTCTTCTTTTTTTTCTTTTCAATGTTTTTGTTTATTAAAAAATACTGATTCTTTTAAGAATTGTTTTTTATATTATATGTGATAAGTTGCTAAAAAAAAGTCCCATTTATTTTCAATATAGAATTTGAGATTATATTTAAATAAATTTGGTTAATTGTTAATTTTTTATTATGTTGCCAGAAATTTAATCATTATACAATATTCGTAACTTATCTATTAAGAATTACTACGTGACATGATACTATTTATTGCATTATTAATTTATACATTATCACCCTCTCTTTTTTTCAATGCTTTTTCTTCAATAAAAAATATACGAACTTTTTTCATTTTGTATTTCATTTGTAACTCAAATAATATCATTACTAAATTGTGACTCTAAATTTATTTTCTTAGAAATAATAATTTGAGTTTTACCTTTATAACTAAAATATCCACATGAAAATTTTGTATTTTATTTTTATTTTAAAATATTGATGAGCGCTTCTCATTGATTAATTTTTTTTTAGTTTTGCCATTAAATATAGTATGATATCAATTACATGATTATTGTGATTTTGAAGTGGTAAAATATCTTTACACAAATAAATAATAATGAACACAAATTCTTGTATCTCCTAATTGTGAAGCAAAACTACACCTCCATTGATGTAAATTTCATTCACAAACATAAACACCTCCATTTTGTACTTACATTCTTTATAGAACTTATTCAATATAAAGAATTTAAGTAAAAAATGTGACAGAAACAAATCAAATTAAATAAAATAAACCAAAAAGTTAATAAGACATTATAGATCTAAATATATCATCATGTATCGAAGATTTTCACTTTGATAAATATTTATTCTTCTTCTTGACTTTCACTTTTTACTTTGCAAATCTATTCAATTTCTCCGGATAGTCATAAAATAATCTACCAATTCGCCCCAAAAGAAGATAAAGTTAAGAAGAATGAAAATAATTCACTGAATAACTTTACACATTTGAAGAAGAATAATTTCATTAATTTTTTAATTGAATTTAGTTATGTATATATAGAGAGAGGGAGGAGAGAGAATAGAGATAATGGATAGAGCAGTTTTAATAATCACTTTAAATTCAAATTCAAAAAATAGTGGTTGAAATATTACATGGGTTGTTTATGTAATTTGAAAAAGTGCATTTAAACTCTTTTTTATTTTTTTTAAGTATATCTTCATGTAACAGTTTATTGTTAATTACTGGATGATTTTACTATTTATTTATTTTTAAAACGGCTGATGGGCAACATTTTATATTTTATTTATTTTAATTTTATTTATTCTTTTTATTCATTTAACAGTTTTGTTAATTAGTGGAAAGTTTTGCTACTTATTTAAAATGGCGGATGGACAACATTTTTTATTTTATATATTCTTTTCTACTTTTTATAAAATTATAAAGCAATACCATTTAAATAATGAAAGATAATATTTTTCTAGTTTTAAAAAAATATAAAGCAATACTATTCTTTTAATAAAAGATAATTAGTAAAATTAGATATATAATTAAAGTGGCAATGGTTTTTTCCGTTTTAAGTTAATGTTAATTTACGTATGTTTTTTTTCCTTTTTAAAATTGTTGTTCTTTTAATAAAAGATAATTAGAAAAATTTAGAGATATAAAGTTTTTGAGGACATATGGAACTGTAGTTTTGTACGTATCTTTTAAAAAATATTGAAGTTGTCCTATACTAAAAAAAATCAAATTTTAACTAATTTATAAATGTATTGAAATAAAATTTTACGTATCTAATTATAAATTGTATTGAAATAAAAATTAAATATGTTTTTAGAAATTCTAATATTTGTCAGTATTTGTGTAAGTTGATGACACGTGTCTATTTTAATTTAAAATTTTATATTTATAGATAGATAATAGTTAAATAATAATTAATTATTGATTATTTAAAAATTTAAAAATTTGTGGCGCTGACATGTGGCGATTTTTCTTCTCCTATTATATATAGATAGATTTACCTATGCTAATTATTTGGTAACTTTCAACAATTATTAACTACTTATTATTTATTCTTTTCTAAGCATTCACATATATAAATATAAACTGATAATTACCCATGCGCCCAATATTTATTTCAATATATATCAACGTGAAGTTGCTTTGGATCATAGTCTTAAAAGTTGAGTGAAAAGGTAGGTACCTCAACAACTATTAATAACTTCTTATTTGAAAAAAGTTTAATTATATTTAATTAGCGTCTCAATCAGTACATATCACAATAGACCAAGCACAAGATTTATAACTTTTACCAAGGATCTCACAAGCATTATCTATTGCTAAAAAAAAATTCCTTTACCAAATTAAGGAGGATATAAATATCATTTCATGGGAAGCACCAAGTGTCTTCTGAGAGCACAAAGCAGATGTACAACCAAAGAGCTCAATAATTTTTATGCCAAAAATGTGAACATAACAAAAAAGCTTATAATACAGCTAACTGCAACTTCTTTTCCTCCAAAGACTTCTCTTCCATCAGTTCGTATTTTAGGTTATTATAATATAAGCACAAATTTGAAAAATTCATGTACTATATTTTTTCATCTACTACAATATAATTGGAAGGAGAGCATGGGTAACTTGCATCCTTACGATACACTGAAGAAAAAGATAGAAACCATCATATATATGTCCTTATTTGAGTGTCTAAAAAGATGACACCAATATACTATAATCAATATAGTTGCATAACATTATATGAGATTAGCAATTGTCAATAGGTAAATACTAGATCTATGCTATCTAAAAGGGGGAAAGTGAACACTCACTTTGTAGGGTGGTGTACTACAAAGTGTTGATCTGACATGCGGAAAATCAGTGTGTTTGGTCATATGTCATTCGCATAAGTTTTTAATTTAAAGGAGGACTTACACTACTTGCACTTGAGTTCCTGCAAATCCAACTCTATTCTTTGTGCATAAGTTGTGAAGTAGTAATAAACTGATATAGCTCTTTAGAAAATAATCAATAAAATATGTCAGGTTAAAAATCTAAGATATGTTGGATCTCAATTCAGAGCATGAACACTTCACCGTTCCTCTAAAGCTATATATATTTTTGAATGATCATCTTAATTCTCTGCCTTAGGCTGTCAGAGGATACATTTGATGATATCATTCCCTTGGAATTCTTTTTGTTCTAGATCGACATAATTCCTACTTTTCACAAGCACGGACTACTCAGCAAAAACATGATCATGATCATAGATAGTACACTTGATCACCAACCTTTTGACGTTTATCAACTTCTCTCAATCATATAGATATGTCTTGTTTCAAATACTTGATACTACTCTATCTTCAACTATTGTAACTGTAGCAGACATAGCAACAAGCATTTCTACATGCTACCTGATATCACAAATAAAGCTAACCAATTTGATTTATTCTCGAAAGTGAAACTGTTTTGCATCTCTATTCTCTGTCAAGTCTCTCAGCACATGCAGTTTAAAAGATACTCCTACGAATTTAGGTGCCTGCCGACAACGCTTATACAAAACAAACAGCAGGGAATTAAGGAACAAGTTAATAGCAATCACCACAAATTAATTCCACGAAAAATATAACTACATACCAACATTGATCAAAACAGTGTAGAACACAAACTCTCCAAATAATTATGGACTTTCTTTCAATTAATTACGTAATATTTTTCAATCAATATATTAAATCTAACCGAGAACACCAATGAACAGTAATTTGAAGGTACAAGGGAATCTAACATGTAAAATATACAAAATGTTCTTCAATCTTGTGATCACATGAAATTATTACGATTAATACTTAGAAAATATGTATAACGTAAATCTGGGAATGTACAAAAGTGTCCCGTTTCAGAAATTTAGGATGATTATTTGTAATAAAAAAACATATTTCAGCTCAAAATAATGGACATCCATTTAACTATTTATCTTTTTTATATATATAAAAAATAAAGGGAAAAAAGAAAAGAGGAGAATCCGTTTGGAAAAAAATGTGTTTGGTCAGCTCCTAAACTGAAAGCTTGTGCTGGCAATGCATTCAACCAGCCACCCAAAACTGTGATTTTATGTACAATAATCAGTCGGCATTCTTTCCACGCATCATATCACTTTCACTACCATAATCCTACTGTACCCATTATAAATTGCCTGTTTTAAGAGACTCTAACCACTTGGTTCATCTGCAACACCGTCTGAATGATAGGACGATATGTCCACAGGCGGAGAGATACAACCAACGTTGCCTTTGGATTGGAAAGAGTTCTTCTGGTGATCAAGATAGATCACTATGACTGATATATCATCGTGGAAATGACGCCTAATCCCCTTCTCTATTTTCTTTATGTCCTTGTACCTCATCTCCCTCTTCTTAGCAGCTTCCTTAAGTGCTGCTCCCACCAGTCTCTTAGCTATTCCCTGCAAGTACACCAACCAAAACATCAGTCCATCATTGTACATAATCTCATATTTATTGGATCAAACAAACGAAATAGCAAGAAACAGGTATTTAGTTTGCTAAGATGACTTAAACATCAAAGCCATTATTAATCCCCTCTAATATTAAACAGACTTGCGTTCAGACTGTACACAGCCAAGTGCAAGTCTGGTTAGCGGCTCAACAAAATGTACATATTTTTCCATAACTTGTCAACAGAAAATAAGAACAAGGGGACGGTCGGGTCAACTTACAGCTCTTGGGTTTTTAAAGACTATTTCCACAGCAGCTTCATCACTTAGTTGTTCCCAGAGGCCATCAGAAGCAAATATCACAAATAAGTCATGCGTTCTAATTTTTCTTGTAACTATGGAAGGTTCTGCTGTCATTACAGCCCGCTTCAAAGGAACAGGATTTCCATATTTTTGAAAGATAGGATCTCTGTTTAACTCCGGTCTCTTAAGATAGGCATCTCCAATGGATCTCGAGACCTGCAAAGTGCGATGTATAAGTATCTATCTCGCACAATCACATGACAAAGTCTAGACTAAAGAGCAAAGACAGAAAAAAGGCTTCAAATAAAAGGTACCATGCATAAGTATCTTTCTCACACATTAAGATGACAGTCTAGAGTAAAGAGCAGACACACAAAAAGGCTACAAACAAAGTGCAGATATTCTCTCTTACTTTCCCAGGATAATGTTCATACATTTACAAACACATAAAGAATAAAATCAAGATCATCAGAATATATAGCCAAAAAAGTAAAAAAGGAGAGGATAAATATTCCCTGAAATCACAAATCTCTGCCTTATGAATTCTATTTATCTCAAGAATCGAAGGTATAGTCAGCAAAATAAAAGGGAAAACGGGAAGCACCAAGTTATACACCACGTCCAAATACTACGTACATGAAACAATATGAAGGACATTTTTTAAGAAGAAAACAATAAGTAGGGCACTTCTGCCGGATTTAATAACTCAACAACTTCTGTGATTCAACCGGGATTAAGCTCGAAATTGAGAGGATCAAATAATACCTCGACTACTAGCTTTCACGATTTACATAACTAAAAGATCCTACACACAAAATGAGTTCATGGGCCAGAAAAGGAAGCAGAAAGAACAAAAATTCAGTTCAATTTTACACACTAAAGAACTCTGTAGCTACTCTCAGGAAGATGAATGAAAATATTTTCAAGAAAACCCAACTAAACATGCTACGCCATAGCAATGGCGAATCATTGACCATAAGGTAGACAACCATTAACGACAACAACACAACATTTTGAGATTACAGCTATGACTTGCCCATAACCAAGATAAGTGGGAATATCATAAGCAAGCTCCCGTAAGTCGTGCTTTTACTTTTCAAAAAGGAAAACAGGAAAACAGGGAAAGCTAGAGAACTCCAAAACGCAGTTCACTTATAATGAATGGATTGTTCACAATCAACATTATTTAGAGCTATCATAACAACAGCGTTGAACCAAAAATGCTCACGTCATCCATAAAGAAAGGCGACAAATTCGGTTTAAAGTAAGCACCGAATAGGCAAGCTCACCTGAATTATGCCTTTAACTCTCCAAACTCCTCGACAATAAACCACTATAGATGGATCATCGGGATGAAGTGATTCCACCTCTTTCCGCACCTCCTCACATGAAACATTATGATCAGTGGACAATCTTTCTGCAACCACTTTACTTCTCTCCCCGTCAAAACCTCTGCGTCCAAGAACTGCCCTCGAGTCTCCTAAATTAGCTACATATAATTCACTTCCCGAAATAGCACCAAACAAACAACATGATCCAACTGAAGCAATCTTCGGCATTGAAGGCAATGATTGCTTCACCAATCGAATAAAATCCTCTTCTGTTGCATTAAATGCTCTCTTTATTACCTCCGATGATAAACACCCTTGCTCTTTTTGAAACTCTACACCAAATTGAAAGCAAATAAATTAGATAAACTGCAAAATAAGGACAATACTGATCTAAGTGATGGAATAGTAACCACGCAATTTAATAGACCTCGCTATTCATGTTAACCTCAAACACCAATGTTTGAACTCTCCAACCAGAAAACAACCAAAAATACTAAAAACTAAAACGGAGACAACTGTTAAAAGATCTAAAAATAAACCCTAGAGGTACACAAAATTCAACATAAAATCAGGAAAATTCAAGTATCACCGCAACTGATCAACAAAACATTTCAGAATCAAACTAACAAAAATCACAATTCTCTCTCCCTAACCTCTATTAAACTAGATCGTACACATACAAAAACCTACAAAACAACAGATTATCGCAATAACAAAGAGAAAGATACCGTACTGTTTAAATAAGGAAACAGATGTCTATTAACAAAACGCGCAGCTTCAGGACCTCCATGACCATCATAAACACCAACATAGGTAGCAGAAGGAGAAGTAAGTACTTGACTTTGATCTTCAAGAGATGAATTAGCCTGAACAACAGCCATAGAAAAGTCACCGGATGCATGAGGCTTCAAATCCGTATGCCACAAAAGTCCATCACCACTCCGCCTCCCGAAACACCTTTCCAACGGCCGATAACACAATCTCATCATAATTTTTCCGTCCAATTACAATCTGAATTCAAAACTTGAAGAATTTTGTGTGTGAGAGAGAGAAGAAGAAGATGAAGATGGAAGAAAATAGGGGGAAAAAAAGTGGAAGAAGACAGGGATTTTAGTTAAAAGAGGTAGGAGAGAGTCAAGGGGGGAAAACCGCGTATTGAAAAAGACAAACACGGAATAATCACAGCCTACCCTTTACGCGTCTATCTCTTACAAAACTAGTCGCGCAATATATACCAAAGCGAAATACTGCTTTATCCGTTTTGTGCGTTGTCAGCTCCTTCTAATTTTGACTACCGTGTCCTCTTTCTTAGTTATCTATAAGTTCATTTTTATTCCCCCGTAGTTGATCGGATATAAAATTATTAAATATTTTAAAATTATATTTAATTGTATCAAGAGAATAAGACATCTACCTTGATAGGAGATAGAGAAGTGGTTCTGATAAACCCTCAATTTAAAGGAATTTTTTTCAAACAAGAATTGCAAGAAAGAAAATGACATCAAAATAGCATAATACAAAATAAATGAAATAATAAATAGTAGTAATATATATTGAAAAAATGAAATTACACCACTATTAAATAATATTTACTAATGAGGAGATCGAGGAGAGGACCAGGCTAGATATCCCCTACCTTTCCTACATGATGTGCACTTTTTTTCCTAATCTTGAACCTCTCCAAACATTCATATCTAGGGGTCATGTTCTCGATAAGTTAAAGTTGTGTTATGTCTTGTCTAGTCACTAACTGTCTGCCACGGTGTAAAATATTTTGCAGAAGGTGACCATCCCTTTTCTTTGTATCGGTTGTAGACAAAGTTATATACAAATCCCTAAACCTTGCTAACCAAGAAAACTATCGTAAATAAGGTAATAGTCTCCTAAATATATACATCTTCCTAAAATAGTACACTCTTACTAAATCTCCTAATACTCCCCCTCAAGTTGGAGCATGAAGATCACAAATGCCCAACTTGCGAAGTAGATACAAAAATTGTTGTTTCCCCAGCGCCTTGGTAAATATGTCTGCTAATTGTTGAGAAGTGTGCACATGAGATGCAGTTATGTGACCAGCTGCAATTTCATCACGAACAAAGTGGCAATCAACCTCAATATGCTTTGTACGCTCATGAAAAACTGGATTTGCAGATATATGAAGAGCAGCTTGACTATCACAATACAAATGAATAGGATCCTTGTGAAAGATGTCAAAGGATCGTAACAAAGCCTTGAGCCATTTCAACTCACACACCGTTGCAGCCATAGAACGATATTCCGCTTCGGCTGAAGAACGAGAGACAGTATGTTGCTTTTTAGTTTTCCATGAAATAGGTGAATTCCCCAACAAAATAAAATAACCAGTTATAGAGCGTCGTGTCACCGGACAACTTGCATAATCAGAATCATAATATGCATTTAAGAGCAAGTTGCTATCAGCTCGTAAGAGAACTCCCTGACCTGGATTGCCCTTCAAATATCTCAGTACATGAAGTGTTGCCTCCCAATGTTTCTCCTTAGGACGATGCATGAACTGAGACAATATGTGAACTGAATAACATAATTCAAGACGAGTGATGGTCAAATAAATCAGCCGACCGATCAATCGCCTATATTTCTCAGGTTCAACAAAATCATTACTGTTGTCCAATGCAAGTGTGTGATTCTGCTCAATAGGAAAACTGGCAGGTTTGGCGCCAAGAAGACCTGATTCACTCAAGATATCGAGGGCATATTTTCTTTGACAAAGAAACAGACCACTTGGAGTTCTGGCCACTTCTATTCCCAAAAAATATTTTAATGGCCCAAGATATTTCATGTGAAAACACTGATGCAAATATTGTTTGAAGCGAACAATAGAACTAGAATCGTCTCCTGCAATGATTAGATCGTCGACATAGACAAGAACATGTAACGACAAACCATTCTTTATATAAGAAAATAAAGAATAATCTGCATATGATTGAACAAAACCAAATGTCTTTAAAGCAGCAGCGAGTTTGGCAAACCAATTTCTTGGAGCTTGTCGCAGTCCATATAAAGATTTGCGGAGACGACACACTTTCTCTTGAGTCGAGGTTTCAAATCCAGGTGGAAGTTGCATATAAACTTCTTCATCTAAATCACCATGCAAGAATGCATTATGAACATCCATTTGATGTAACTCCCAATTTTTAGCTACAACAATGCTGAGGAAAACTCGTATAGTTACCATTTTTGCCACAGGAGCGAATGTTTCATTATAATCAATGCCAGCCACCTGTTTGTTACCAAGAACCACAAGCCGAGCCTTATACCGTTCAACTGTACCATCAGAATTGTATTTAATTTTATATACCCATTTGCATCCGATAGTCTTCTTACCTGGTGGAAGAAACTCTATTGTCCATGTACCATTCTTTTCCAATGCATCGATTTCTTCTTTCATAGCACGTCGCCAAAGAGGGTCATGTACAGCATCCCTAAACCTTGTGGGTTCAGTACCTGCAGTCACGGCTGCCAAAAAACACTTGTGCCTAGAAGAAAAATTATTGCAAGTCACATAGTTAGCTATAGGATACGGCGTACCTGAGGACTGTGACTTAGTGGGTGACAAGCATTGCATTGGGGTATTTATGCACCTAGTAACATGACATTGAGTTGTAGAGCATACGTAATCTTTTAGTCTACTGGAAACTTTACGTTCCCGATGTCCCCGACCAAGAGCATCACCCACAGTAGTAGAGGTTTCTGTAACTATACTAGCAGAACTTGTGTTCATATTTTCTTCCTGAGTAGGACCGGGCAAAGCAATCTCCGTGCTACTGTCTTCATCGATGTTGGGCTCAATATCAACACTCCCCCTTGAGTCAATATAGGTTGAGTGATCATGCTGCATAGTAGGAGTATCCAACAAAGTAGTAGTCTTGCAAGTAGTAACTGAACTAGCATAAGGAAAGATTTTTTCATCAAAAGTGACATCACGAGACGCAAAAAGATCTCCTGTTTCCAAATCATAGACACGCCATCCTTTCTTTCCAAAAGGATATCCAAGAAAAATACATCGACGACTCCTAGAGCCAAACTTATCTTTATCACGAGACTTAAGATGAGCAAAACAAAGACATCCAAATACTTTCAGAGGCTTATATGAAGGTTCTTTTCCAAAGAGTATTTCATAAGGAGCATTTCCATTCAATATAAGAGTTGGAGTTCGATTAATAAGATACACTGCAGTCAAGACACATTCTCCCCAAAATGAGATTGGCAAATTTGCTTGGAAACGAAGTGCACGTGCCACATTTAAAATATGGCGATGCTTCCGTTCCACTAGTCCATTTTGCTGAGGGGTATCAACACAAGTTGTTTGATGCACTATGCCTTGATCTGCATAGAAAGAATGAAGACAAGTGAACTCCGTACCATTATCACTTCTAAGAAGTTTTACTCTTCGTCCAAATTGAGTAATAACCAAGGAACAAAATTATTTTATCTTGTGCTTAACCTCACTTTTCTCAGCCATTAAGTAGACCCACAAACCACGAGAAAAATCATCCACAATAGTAAGAAAATACATTGCACCACAAGAAGAAGGAATGCGATAAGGGCCCCATACATCACAATGAATTAAATCAAATAAATCAGCACTTTTATTCAAACTATTAGAAAAAAATTCTCGTGTCTGTTTTGCTCTTAAACAGATACTACATAACTCATCTACTCTATTACGACTACTAATTCCAGGAAGAAGAGAAACTATCTTATTGGACGAATGACCAAGCCGACGATGCCATAAATCAAAATTATCCACCTTATGAGTGTTATTTGCTTGTGCTTGTGCCTTGAAATAATATACCCCATCGCATTGTTCACCCACACCAATCATTGTCCTCAAGGTTCGGTCCTGTATCACACAAAGTTTATCAGAAAATATGACTAAACAATTATTTTCAATTGTTAGCTTAGACACAGAAATTAAATTGCATTTTAACTGAGGTACATAAAGAACATGGTGCAGTTTCATTTTATCTGTGAGTATAACAGTTCCCATCTTCGAAGCAACGGTCGTGGAACCATTTGGAAGGCTAACTAAATATGGTGGCACATCGCATAAGTCATTTAATAACTGAGCGTCGCCACTCATATGATGAGATGCCCCTGTATCGACAATCCAGTGAATTCCAAGAACATTACCTGCCAATTTTTCATGGTTCTTATTGTGGGAATTAAGCATAGATAGAAGCACAGTCCATTGGTCATTAGATAACCCCGTCCAAGCATTCACATCTTCCTTTGTCATACCATTCGATCCGGTTGCTTGCGCAACATTGGCAACTGCTGCAACTCCACGTCCAGTGTCACTGCGTCCAAAATCACCATAGTTTCCAGATCGTCCACCACGACCACGACCATTATTTTTTCCTCCTCCTCGTCCGGTACCCCACCATTCATGATACCCAATTAACAAAAAACATTTTTTTGTTTCATGATTAAATTTTCCACATTTAGCACATGGTGGTTTGTTTGAGTCATTAGATGGTATGCCACTATTGTCGTTGCGAGTAGTAGATAAGGAATGCACAGCAAAGGCCACAGCATCTGAGCGATCCTCATTAGCTCGAGCAAGGTTCCGATGCCTCTCCTCTTGTATAATCATGACATAAACTCTATTTAATGTGGGTAGAGGTTCCGTGCTCAATATGTTAGAACGTGTAGTCCCGAAAATCTCATCATCAAGTCCCATCAAGAATTGATGAACTTTCTCCTTTTCTCGTTCTTGTGCAAGTTCCTTCGCTGCCCCACATGTACACCCAACGCATATGCATATAGGATTTTTTGTATAGCCAACAAGTTCCTCCCACTTGCTTTTCAGTTTACCATAATATGCAGCAACAGTTTGTCCTCCTTGTTTACAGGATGCAAGTTCGCTTTTCAATTGGTGTATTCTCATGTCATTACCAACTGAAAATCGTTCTCGCAAGTCTTCCTACAATTCTTTAACGGTTTCCATATAAGAAATCGTTGAACGAAGTGATGGATCTATGGTGTTAAAGACCCAGGCAATCAACATCGAATTGACGGAATACCAATCATCGAGTTCAAATCCTTCTTCCTTGTGTTGTGTAATCAGTCCATCGATAAAACCCAATTTCTTTTTGGCTCTAAAAGCGTTTCTCACTGCCTTAGCCCATTCGTCATAGTTGTCGCCCTTCAAAACCACAGGAGTTATACATATTCCTGTGTGATCTGCTGAAAGCAAGAAATATGGAGAAGTCGGATCGTTCATGGGAGTTTTGCTGCTTGCAGATCCAGTGACTCCGTCTTTGTTTTTATTCTTATCGTCGCTAACCATCTCCCAATTATTTTTTTGGGTTATGGCTTTGATCCCATGTAAAATCTTTTGCAAAAGGTGACCATCCCTTTTCTTTGTATCGGTTGTAGCCAAAGTTATATACAAATCCCTAAACCTTGCTAACCAAGAAAACTATCGTAAATAAGGTAATAGTCTCCTAAATATATACATCTTCCTAAAATAGTACACTCTTACTAAATCTCCTAATACACAGAGGTCACTCTAATCTTGTCTCATATAATTTCATTCCTAATCATATCTTCTCAAGTAAAACCCACACATCTATCTAAGCATCTCCATTCTGATACCTTCCTCTTTTGAGCATGGACATTCGTGACTGAGTAGAACTATGCCTCATACAACAATGTTGTTGGTATAACCATCACTTTGTAGAACTATTTTTAGCCTTAGCGACACATTTTTACCGCATATTACCCCAGAGATGCACCTCTATTTTAACCACTTTGTTCCAATACGATGTGTGATATCATCATTAATCTATCCATCTCCTTGAATTATTGACCCAAAATACTTGAGATTTTCTCTTTTAGGTATGACTTGTGCATCAATCATCGCTTTCACCTTCGGCTCATGTGATATGTTACTGAACTTGCACTCGAGAGCTTGTATCCAAACTTTCAGCCTATTGTTGACTATATCCGTGTCTCGTCAATCAATGTTATGCCACCTGAGAGTAACATACATCAGAGTACCTCCCCTTGAATATTTCGTGTTAATTTGTCCATTACTAAGACGAATAGAAACGAGTTAAGCATCAATTCCTCAAGCAATCCTATCATGATCGAAAAGTGTTCTGAGTCACCTCTCACTATTTTAACCAAGTCTTGGATCTATCGTATGTATCCTTAATTGCTCCCATGGATGCCACAAGTACACCTCTACAATCTAAACATATTCAAAGGACCTGTATAGGGGTTTTATCGTAAACCTTTCTAGGTCAATGAACATCGTATGTAAATCTCTTTATGTCCTTATATTGTAGTAGCAATATTATTAGGATCAAGTGATTTCCATCATGCCAAAAGCTATAGCTTATAGCAAAGGTGCAACTTTATTTCTTAACTAAGTCCACCAAGCAAGCGTCATGTTCAATCATGACTCCGAACCAGGACACCCAGCCCCTCGTGGGTCTTGCCATAGGCAGGATGTTGAAATTACTCAACAATCCCCCTCCTAACACCTGCCTCATGCAAAATATTACTCTTGGGAATCGAACCACGACCTTGACTCTAATACCACTTATTAGGATTAAGCGTTTACTATCATGCCAAAAGTTATAGCTCATAGCAAAGGCGCAACATTATTTTTTAACTAAGTCCACCAAGCAAGTGTTGTGTTCGATCATGACTCTGACTCGGGGGGAGCTCGCACATGCATTTCGGGGGGAGCTAGTAGGAGCCATCGTAATAACATATGTTTGAAGCTCAATATGAAATTATATTTTCTTGCAAGATTCGTTCAGATAATTTGTAGTTAATCACCCCAATGTGAATTTTAATTAGTTCTCGTAGATAGACATACACTTTTATAGTATGACTTAGTATATTGATACCGGTATAGTTATTGCAATTCTGAATATCACTCTTGTTCTTATACAATAGAACCATTGTATTCCACCTCCATTCTTCTGTTATTTCAGTCGTCCTAAATATGATATTAAACAACTCAGTCGACCCACTCAATAATTACTTCACCTATGTTCTTCAAAAAATCTACTCAAATCTTGTCTGGCTCGGTTGGTCTTTCCCTTTTATTCTTAGCTTAATTAGAGGGTTCAACTAAATTGAGAGCATATTTGAAGTATTTTTCAAAAAATGAAAAATACGTAAAAATAAATTTCAAAAATGAAATTTTAAAATTTGAAATATTTTTCAAAAACAAACTGAAATTTTTAAAATTTGAAGTTTTTTCAAAAATAAATTTAATTTTTTTTTTGTTTGATGGGGTATGGGGTCTGGGGCCGGTCTAGAAAATATTTTCCTTACATTTTTTAAGGGAACTCATTTTCCTTAAATTTAAGAAAAATAAGTTGATTTGGATGAAAATGTTGTGTTGTACCAAACACACCCTTAGCAGTTAGTTACGGAAAAAGAAGATACCATAATTATTTTCTTTCCCATTTAAAAGTTGGAAATCTACTAATATTTCTCAAATTTCAAATTCAAATTTTTCATATCGGTGTTGTCTACTGAAACCCTCTAGAATTATTCCTATTAGGTTTCAGACTCGAAAACTACAAGCATACCATCTATAGCCTATTCACTTCTATTTTTAGGTTCTGGACTCGAAAAGTTACGATCATGAATCATATAAGGTAAAGGGTGTATTTGATAGGAAGGAAAATGTTTTCCATGATAAAAGTTTTTCTAGAAATTGTTTTCTAACTTATTTTCTCATGTTTGGTTGGTAAGTGTAAAATAATTTCTGGAACATATTTTTCTAGTGTATGATTAGTAAATGAAAAATACTTTTTAGAAAGTATCTTTATTTTTGGATAGAGAGTAGAAAATACTTTTTAGGAAAATAGTTTCTGATAAGAAAATCAACCCCGATAATCGATCTGACACTTGAACCTAACACTCTATTCAGAACCTGATCCCTATTCCCAACACGAAACCTGACATTTGCACGGAAACCTGACCATGATCATGACCCGAATCAGGACACTATCCCAAGCCTAAACCCAAGACCTAACCCCTCTAGAAACCCGATGATCGAATTGAAATATGATCCCGACATCCGAACCTGACCCCGACTATCGACCCCAACATCTGACTCAAAAGACAATTTTTGAAACAGAATCCAACCCTGACCCCTGACTCCGACCCAGGACTTAACCCCGACCTTGACACACGACCCGAGATTGAACCCCAACCCCGACATGAAACTCGACCGTGACCTCAAGACCCGACACTGACCCCGAAACTCGTCCTGATACCTGAATCGAGACCCAACCCTGAGACTCGACCCCTACTCCGAGTCGAGACCCGACCATGACCCAGAGACCAGACCCCGACCCACACCCGAGATTAACCCCGACACCCGACTCAAGACCCAACCGTGACTCGAAGACCTGATTCTGACCCAAGACCTTACCCTGACCTCAACCCCAAATCAAAATCCAACCCCCGACCTCGACCTTGACGTATGATCTGAGACCCGACCCTGACCTCGACTAAAGACCTGAGACCCGACCCTGACCCTGACACCTGACTCGAGACCCTACTTAAGTCTCGACTCCAACTTGAGACTCGAGACCGGAGCCCAAATCCTGACCATGAGACCTAACCCCGACCCTAACACCTAACCTTGACACCCAACTCGAGACTCGACCCCGATCCCGGCCCCGAGACCTGATCTCGACCCAAGACTTGACCTCAACTCGAAACTCAACCTCTAATTCTAACTTGAGATTCAACCCCGACTCAATTCGAAATTCTAGAGTTGGATCTCGAATAAAGGTCGAGAGTCGGATGTCGAATCGAGAATCAGGAGTCAAATCTAGGATTAGTACTGGGAATCAATACCTGAGACTTAAATTAGGATGGAAAGTTGAGGTGTGAGATTTAAAATGATTTTGGAAAATGTTCGTTACTTTTTAAAGGGAAGTCATTTTCCTTAAATTTGAGGAAAATAAGTTGATTTGGAAAATATTTTTCAAAATATTTAAGCCAACCAAACATGAGAAAATTGGAAAACAATTTTCTTCATATCAAACACACCCAAAAAGTAAAAACTAACTCGCAAGTCGCATGTATACATCAAGATAATAACTAACTTATACTTGTTACTTGATCTAACTAAAACTATTAAGGGTTGTTTGATAGTGTGTAACAATATAAGAATAGTGTTGAATACAATATATTAGTAATATTGCTACTCCCTCTGTTTTATTACTAAAAATCGATGTTTTAATTTAATTGTCCATTTTCGCAAATCCAAGACTTCTTTTTCATGTTATCCTTAGTATTAAATGACCAAAAGTAATAGTAGCCCAGTATAAAGTTCCAAAACATTATCAATAAAGTTAATTTAGTAAAATATATGTCTAATTAATTTTTTTTTCTGAAGGAGTGTGTCAAGTCAACGAGCTCTAATTAAAGTTTTTTAAGGGGTATGTTAATATTTTCTTTAGGTTGGCCATGAAGAGACGAGGTTATAGACAAAGCAATATTGAACACACCTTATTCTAGAATCAGTATGGTGACAACCTTAATTATCCATGTTGATGATATGACAAAGATATTAAGAAGTTGCAAAGATATTTAACTACATATATAGTTCAAAATGAAGAACCTTGGAGGACTTAAAGTATTTTTTAGGACAGACACTACAATAAAAATAACTTTTAGCGACAATAAAAATGATTCAACACTAGTTAATTGTCATTGAATTCAATGTCGCTATAGGCTTTAATGACATTTACAAAGAGTGTTAGCTGTCGCTAAATTAAGTTATTACTGTTAATTAAAGGTCATTTTTATTGCAGTGAGAGGTGATCCAATGTAGCAAAAGTATTTTCCTTTCCCGTAGAAAAAATGTTGTTGACTTATTGACAGAAACATGAATGGTCAATTGCAGAGCAGATGACACAACTATAGTCTAAAATGATGGACTAAAAGAGCATCTGCCAACAAACAAAGGGACGTTTCAGTATCACAACTTGTTGACAAGATGGCTATACAGACGCAGACTGGGCGCTGGAAGATCAACATCAGCTAATTTGACTTGGAGAAGCAAGAAATAGAACGTGGTGACTTTATCTAGCGCAGAGACAGAATTCACAAAGGGAATTTGCCAATTTCTTTGGTGGTGTGATAACAAGTCATCAGCTATAGAAATTGCTCAGAATCCTGTTCAACGTGACAGGACAAAACATGTGAAGTAGATTGACATTTTATTAAAGAGAAAATACTATGTGAAATTTGAAGACCAGTTAGCAGCCATGAATCTGGTGTGTTCGATCCTTATAACATTTACGTGAAATCAGATTGGTGTGATGTACCAAAAGGATGTACAGAGTTTGTATTGATAAGTTATGTAGTGTTTCACATCAGATATAAGGTATTCAAAGAGTTTACATAAATCTAATTGGGCTTTTCCTCCCATAGTGTCTGTCTCATTCTGTAAAAGCATATCTTTCCTAGCTTGAAGTATGTAAATATAAATCCATTCTGGTAAAAAAAGGTAGTCTGGTGCATAAAGGTCCCTAAGTGAAGGGTTGGATCAGATTGTATCTATTTTACGCAATCTTACCTTGCATTTCTACTGTCTCCACGATTGAGAGATCCCATTACCTCTAGGTCACAATGTTGCACCACCAAAGCTGCCCCTTCTGGTTTAAATGTACACAAAATATGGAAGTATCTTCTAATCCACTGTTGAAATTTCTTGTGACAAAGTTTTAGAATCTTGTACTGTCTTAAAGTGTCCGAGTAGGCTAAGAGACGCATCATCAGCAACAACCGGATCAAGTTCAGTAGGTGATGATCGGTCCTCAAGATCATTAGAAAGTCCCAATTGTTCTCTTGTATTAAAATGACACCATTTTTTCTCCTTTGCATACACCACGGCAGGATACAAGAACAGTCCTAGAATAATGACTGAGCCACTTACTATAAACGTCTTTAAAGAAGCCAGATACATGACAAAAAGAAGCAACAGAGAAGGCGGCAGGCAAAGCAGCGTTGCTCCAACTGTTTGTAACGGGACCTTATAAGGTCTATGAAGATCTGGCTTCTTTATCCTTAAATTTATGAAGGCTGCAAACTCAAGAAGCATTCCTACTGAATAGAGGAAGTTAAGAAATTCCAAGATTTCTTGAAAAGTCATCCATGACAGAAAGATTACGCCGGTTGCAGAGCATAAGATGCTGATAGTTGGTGTCCCATATTTTGATCTGCAACATTTGAAGTAATAACTTGTCTTGTGATAATAGACTAAGAAAGCCACCACGCTAAATTGTAAATTTGTTATTTCCCTTTGGTAATGTTCATGATACTTAAATCCAGATATCAATCTATGAAAACCTTAAATAACAAGTCTTCATTTTTATACTGTGTCTGCACCTTTCCTAAGGTACTCCTAAGACTTGATTTTTCTTCTTTAAATACTCCCACTGTCTCAATTTGTGTAGCACCGTTTTGACTTGACCCAAAATTTTAAAAAGAAAGGTAATAAACTTTTGAAATTTGTGGTCTAAAACAAACCTTGGACATATTTGTGTGGAAGAATTTAAAATTAAGTTGTTTCTAGTTAAAAAAAGATGACATTCTTTTTGCGACAGACTAAAAGGAAAAGGGCGTCACGTCAATTGGGACAACGGAAGTTCATTATTTGATGATCATGATCTACCTCAGTTGAATATCTAAGAGATTAAGATGAAGCAAGTAGGAATGTCTACTCATTTCCTCTTTCTATAAAACATTTGAAGCTCTAATATCACTAAGTCATGCAAAGAAAATCTCTAGCTTGAAATGTTCAAAGAATCAATTGAAAATTTGTCAAACCTTGAAGCAAATATAGAAGGAAGCATTCCGATTTCGCTCATCCCAAGAAGTTGGAAGGCATCACTACTCATTTCAGCTTCAAACAACCCCATATTAGACATTGCAGCTGCAGCCTGAATCCACCATTTCAACCATAAACCTCCAATAAGCATTCCAGCTTCTGCAAAATAACCATCACTCCACTCACTAGGATTAAAATTCAACGCTCCTGTACCGGCAAGAAGTGGAATTATGTAAGACAAAACCACCAAAACCACAGCCCCAAGCATCGCCTTTGGAAAGGTTCTACTAGGATCTTCAACCTCCCCTGCAACAGTGCTAGCCTTATCCCAGTAATTCAAATTCCAAAACATGTTATTAAAGAATCCCCTCCATTCAACCTTTTTAAAATCCACAACAAACCACTTTCTTGGCCTAATCCTAGGAATCGATAGAATCCCCATTACTAAAAAGGGGAAAAGCGAAAAACTTGCCAGCAAAACAGTCGAAAAACCAACAATATGCAGTCCTCTGTAATTCAAATACGTTAACGAAACTGTAATTCCTAATAAAGCCGGAATTCTGGCAATTAGATGACTAAATATGGGTAAAGAATGCTTCAAGTAATCGAGGAAGAGTACCGGATACAGAGCATTATCCATAACACCACTAAACCATTTCCAAAACCCTTCTTGAAAACCCCAAAAAGGGCCAAAAGCTGATGATATCCAAATGACATAACCACCATTTTGAGGGAAACTTGTTGCTAATTCAGCTGTGATTAGAGCTTCAGGTATGCTCCATAATAAAGGGAAAATCAAGAAACCAAGTAAAGGTAATAAAGGGCCACCACCTGCTTTAACTGAATCTTCAATACCAAAAGGTCCACCTGAAACATCATAGAAAATGAGAGCAATAAGAGGTAATAAAGTTAATTTTGGGTTTTTCTTGTCATTTGCAGTGTTCTTGATATCATTCACCATTCCCTCATCAAGGTGGGGGAGAGAAACAGAAAGTCAACCCACCAACACCAAGATTGTAAATATGGAGATCCGTATTTTATGGAAAGGATTTGGGTGCAATAAATCATATGTAAAATAATTTTTTCTTGAATTTTTTTATCATCTAAAATATCCTATCTTTTTTTTTTTTTTGGATTGAGAAATGAGAGTTGGACATAGTCAAACTGAGAATATACTTCGTGCACGTGCTTTGTATAAAATGAACGTAAAAGGGTCAAAAATACTCATAGACTATTCAATTTATTGGATTAAAAATACCCCTCAGTCAATTTTTTTGGTTATCTATTACCCTTTAAATTAACAATCTTATATTTTTTAATTATAATCATTATTAATTATTATGTGGCATCTTTCTATTGGATAAAGTTAAATTCTAACCCACCAAACTTTCTCCTACCACCCGACCCATATCGACATCACTTGACCTAGAGCTGTCAAAATGGGTTGACCCAACCCAACTCTAACGGGTTAGAGAGTTAAATGGGTTGGAACGGACTGATCCTTTTAATTAAGGGCCGATAAAATAGCAGTTCAATCCAGCCCTAAGTGGGCCACGGGTTGGGACGAGTTGGCCCTTCAACCAAAAAACGGACAACATTTTCCTCTTAGAAAGGATACGAACGTTGATGTCTGATGAACACGACATCAATACATACATAAATTCATTCATGAATTACACATAGTTCAGTGAATATTTACAAAACAAATAAATAATAGCCAAGATACAACATTCATAAGATTCATCCGAGCAAAAAAATATTACATGATCATTATTTTCATAAACAAGACAATAAAGGAGAAGTGAAAAATTAGGCATAAAAACAAAGTAAAAGAGGTCAAAGATTCATAGTTATAATTGAGTAATGAACTTGGGCTAATAATAAAATGTAGTGGGCTAATGACCCTAAAATAAAGGAGAAGTGAAAAATTATTTTCATCCGAGCAACATTCATAAGATTCATCCGAGCAAAAAAACATTACATGATCATTATTTTCATAAACAAGACAATAAAGGAGAAGTGAAAAATTAGGCATAAAAA
>JAJOOS010000513.1:0-47918 GCA_029582725.1 Solanum chiquidenum
TTCGTCAGCTATAAGTTTAGGGACTTTTGGGTCTTTTCCAGATTTCTTTAAAACAATACTATGTCATTTTGCCTATGCCTAAACACCCTATATAAGTATTTTTAACCCCAAATTCAACCCATTCAAGTCATCCTTGTAACACCTCAGAACTTATCAGACCAGAACAGCAGAAAAGCAGGTGAACCACGATAGGGTTCACGAACTATGAAAGGAACCATAGTATATCGACCTCTCTGTGGTTCACACCCAACCCAGGAATTATGGATCACGGGCTGTGGACCACCACACGAACCGTACTGATGCTCGTGGGAGTGAGACAAAATCTCTCAGGCCCTGACATCAGACGGCGAAGCCCTCCACAGGTCGTGATCTTGATGAAGGGTTATGGGAGGGTCTGTGGACCTGAGCCAATAGACCACCAGCCCAAGTGGGGTACCACGGTGACCTTCACGGTCCGTGGTCCTCCGCACGGTCCATGGTAGGGCTCGTGGATAGGACTTCCAGAACTAGTAGCCACTGCCAGCAAACCATGACCCAGTCGAAGGTCTCTGGTCCTAGTGACGACGCGTCACTGGCACCGTGGATCACCTCCGACAGGTTTTAAATAAGGGGTTATTTGGGCTTTTCCCCTGTGTGTTGGGAACCTACACTATGTCGTTTAACCCCTAAACTACGTAGTTTTGGTCAACTTGAAACAGGTAACATAGTAAGAACTAACCTTAATCGATTCATTCTTCTAAATTCTTTAAACATAGAGCAAAAGAGGAGAAATAGTCGACCAAACCCCTCAAGAACACGTAGAAGGTTTTCTTCAATTTCATCCCTGAAATCAAAGTGGCTTGTATGAGGCCTCTTTGGGTGTTGTACGCCATGTTACATCTGGGAGGTACCCACGGGTCGTGAAAAACTTGCTATTCATTGCAAAAGGTTTAGAAAGGTATGTCTCAAAACCACGTCAAGTAGAGTCTTGTTCATGAATGTGAAGCGCACAACATTTATGAATGAGAGGCTGCAAGATGTTTAGTCTCCACTTCTTCATTACTCTAAAGTTGTGTATAGAGTGTAACTCTATAGAGTTTCTCTTCTAATCCCTATTCGATACTCTAAAGGATATGGCTACTCGAAGAGCTTTTGCTAGAAGGAATGTGAGGGAGAATGTAGAACAAGAAGCTTCTCCTCAAGCCCATCAAGCTCTGGTCGACCCTTTGGCCGAACAAGTGAATAATGCGGAGTTTAGGGCTGCTTTCCAAGTGTTGGATCAAATCGTGATGGCTAAATCCAATATGGAGGTTGCGGTTCCCGTTAGCGGCATCTAGAGCGAGGGACTTCACTAGAATGAATACACTAGAGTTTCATGGTTCTAAGGTTGAGGAAGATCCTCAAGAATTCGTTGACGAGGTTTATAAGGTATATATCATTATGGGAGTGACGCCGGTGGAGAAGGAGGAGTTGGCTGCTTATCAACTTAAGTGTGTTGCAGAAATTTGGTTCAATCAATGGAAAGAAGAGAGACTAGAAGATGTGGGTCCTTTCGATTGGGAGAAGTTTAAGGTTGCTTTCCTTGATAGGTTCTTTCGCCTTGTTTTCAGGGAGGCAAAAGTGATTGAGTTCATCAACCTTCGTCAAGGAAGTATGAGTTTTAAAAAAATGCTTTAAAGTTCACACAATTGTCTAAGTATGCTCCTAAAATGGTTGTCGATCCTAGGGAAAATATGAGATAGTTTATTTTTGGTGTGTCTGAAATGGTGATTAAAGATTGTTTTACTGCCATGCTTGTTAATGACATGGACATTTCTGGTCTCATGGTTCATGCTCAACAGACCGAAGAGGAGAAACTCAATGAAACGTATATGGAGACAAAGAAGGCTAAAATTGGTGATGATAATTTCTCTTACACAAGGTTCGATGGACATGGTTGTCCTATGTTTACACAAAGGTTTTCCGGTCAAGGTTCCTCCAATGCTCTTTCTAGGTTCAACAAAGAGATGGTGTCTACCCCTAAACCTCAAGGAGGAAATGTTAGTGGGTCTCTGTTGCCTACTTGTACTAAGTGTTGAAGGAAGCACGAGTACAATTGTATAGAGGGTTCAAATGCTTGTTTCGGGTGTGGTAAGATGGACCACAAGATAAGAAATTGTCCATTAGTTGCCAAGAATAAAGGAGATTATTGTCAAAGTGCTCAACCCTATCCTTCTATCTGATCGTAGTGGTTTGGGATCAAATTCTCCCAAGTAAAATAGATCTTTATGCACTTCCGACTCGTGGTGAGCAAAAGGGTTCTCCCAATGGGGTTATCGATATGTTGAAAGTCTTCCAACTTTATGTTTATGCTTTACTTGATCCTGGTACTACCTTGTCTTTTGTGACTCCATATGTAGCTATGAGGTTTGATGTTCTTCTGGATGTTTTGTTAAATTTTTTTTGTGACTCTACTCATGTTGGTGATTCTATTGTGGATAAGAGGTTCTATAGAAAGTGTCCCGTCTCCTTGTCCTCCCAATAGAGTTATTCTTGTTTATTTGGTAGAGCTTGATATGCTAGATTTTTATGTTATCCTTGGTATTGATTGGTTGCACTAATGTTCTGCTTCTATTGATTGTAAAACTCGTGTAGTGAAGTTTCTATTTACGAATGAGCCCGTCCTAGAATGGAAAGGGGTAATTATATGCCTAAGACTCAATTTGTCTCATATCTTAAGCTAGAAAGATAATTTCTAAGGGTTCCTTATACCATCTAGTCAGGGTGAGGGATATAGATTTCGAAACCCCTGCTCTCAATTTGTTACCCGTGGTAAATGAGTTTCCGAAAGCATTCCCAGATGATCTACACGCTATTCCTACATAAAGGGAAATAGACTTTGGTATTAACCTTCTCCCAAATACGCAACCTATTTATGTCCCTCATTAAAATATGGCTCCAGAAGAACTTACAGTATTGAAGGAGCAATTGAAAGATTTGTTGGATAAAGGTTACATTCGACCGAGTATATCTCCATGGGGTGCTTCAATTTTGTTTTTTAGAAGGAAAGATGGTTCTCTCCATATGTGTATAGACTATCGGCAGTTTAACAAGGTTACCGTTAAGAATAAGTATCCTCTCCACAAGGATAGATGACTTGTTTGACCAACTTCAAGGGGCAATTTTTTTTTTCAAAATTGACCTGCAGTTGGGTTATTATCAATTGAGGGTGAAGGAAGATGATATTACGAAAATGGCTTTAAAATCTGATATGGTCATTTTGAGTATTTGGTGATGTCCTTTTGTTTGACTAATGCTCTGTCCGCCTTTATGGATTTGATGAATAGGGTGTTTAGATAATATCTTGACATGTTCGTGATTGTGTTCATTGATGAAATATTGATTTATTCGAGAAGTGAGGATGATCACATCAATCATATGAGGATGGTGTTGCAAATTTTCAAGAACCAACAACTTTTTGCAATGTTTTGGCTAGGGTCTGTGACATTCCTTGGCCGTATAGTTTCAAGTAAGGGTATTGAGGTAGATCCTAAGAAGAATGATGCGGTCAAAAGTTGGTCGAGAACTCTATCCCCTTCGGATATTAGAAGTTTCTTTGATTTGGCTGGCTAATACTGTCACGCTCCGAGGCTACCCCGTTGACGTAACACAGGACCTAGGATCACGATTGACCTTAAGCTAACCCTAAACTGGCATATCATAAGCATACTTAAAGATTACTGAAAATAGAAATACTGCACAGAAGCTTAAAGATGATGTAAAGTGAAATGATGGGGAATAGCCATTTAGTGTCCGAATATATAAAGACTTAGAGTACAATAACAATGGAATGATCAAACTCAAATCTAAAACTGAATCTAACTATGTTTGAAATAAGACTCTAACTGATTAAAGATGATGGGACATGCCCCCAGCTAACTCTAGAAAACATGAAACTAAAAAGACTGTTTATGAAAGAAAACATGTCTATCATCCTCGAAGAAAGAGGACTCACCACTGGTACTACTGAACTGGAGATTGGGAACCGATCTATTCGTAATCTGAATGTTGAGGATCTGAACCTACATCACGAGAAGATGTAGCGCAGAGTATGTGTCAATACTTGAAAGGTACTAAGCATGCAGGATAGAATAAAGCTGAACAATATATAAATAACTGAACAAAGCAATTAGAGCAATGGTATAATCTGAACTGAATGTAAATACTGAAATATACTGAATATTGAGCGAACTGAATGCAATGACCAAGAACATTACATGCTGAGACTGAATACTGAACTGTAACTGGTAACCTGGTCAATGCATTAGAGTCTGATTGTGGGACCTACTATTAACCGACATAAAACCACGAGAGTTATCCATGGAGTCCGATGTTTACGCACCATCGATAGGACCCAATATAACTTGCTAGGGGTACAAAGGCATGACTGACGTGATCACCAAACATTATTTCCACAGAGGTGACTTAACCTATGGGGGCACGTAGTTCTAGGACTATGAGGGTTACTGACCTTAGTCCACTCGATATTAAGCCTACTCCCTATGGAATATGTAAATTACACATTATGACTGAATTTTGATAATACTGACATGCTAGCTGAAAATGCAGCATTAATGTATTGATAATGAAACATTCTTAACCAGGGCATGTATATTTGAATAACCTGACCTAGAAAGTGTAATTCATGAACTAAACGAATCTACACAACTAGGGTTCTCAGTTTCATGAAAGAAGCTAAGCAACAATTTCTCAAAAATATGGTAATATGATTAGAATTAGTCTAATACCTGAATCACAACACTTTTCTAAAGTTCAAGAAACCCAAGGTCTAAACATGATATAGAGAGTCAAGAATCTCACTGAATTCTAGGGACGTAATTGTGAAAGGAACCCACTAGTGGAATCCCACATACCTGGTGACGAATTTCACGGAGAAATCTTTTGATTTCAGGGCTGGAATTTGAGGAAACCTTGTTGCATTCTTGGAGAGGGTTGGTTAACTCTTCTTCTCCCTTTCATTCAAATTGGATGAATTTTTGAGAATGACTTGACTAGGGTAAGTTCTAATTTAGTAACTAGGACAAAGATGACAAAATGGTGTAGTTTAGGGTTAAACGACGCAGTTTAGGTGTCCAACACATAGGAAAAAGACCAAAATGACCCTGACTTAAAGGTTGTCGAGGCCAACCGACAAACCTGACCAACGACTGACCTACGGTTTGTCTTGTCAGTTTGACTGGCTTCAGAGAGATGGATTGTGGGGGTCTGAACCATGCCCTGGAACATGGACGATGGTCCCACCTATGATCCGTAGGTCCTGACTTGGCCAATTTTTTTCTTGGTTCTGGGAGTAAGCTGTAGGTGGCCAACCACGGATCCCACCTACGGTCTGTGGGTCAACCTACAGTCCGTAGGTGGCTCCTTTGCTGGCACCTGCAACTTCTTGAATTTCTGCATTTTTGGTTTTCTAGAATATGGGGTGGTACATTATCTCCCCCTTGGGAACATTCATCCTTGAATGAAGACTAAACTAGCTGAATATAGAAGGAGAAAGGTCCAAACCCTACCACTAAGTACTGGAACTGAAATCTGCCTGAACTAAGTTCCAAGAACATGAAAATATGCTGAAAGTGCAAGTATAACTAAAGAAACATTATACTAAGACTGAATCTACACATAAAGACTGAAAAGTAATTGTTACCTTAAGCTGGAACGGAATCGAAAGTAAGGAGATAAGGATACTTGGCCTTCGTGGCTGCTTCTGCTTCCCAAGTAGCTCCATCTACGGACGTACTCCTCCAAGCTTGTCAAATCTCATCACCCCCTTCATAATTGATACTTTCAGGAAAACCCAATCATCTATTTGGAACTCCAAGTCCTTTCTCCTTACATCTACATAAGACTTCTGGCGACTATGGGTTGTCTTAAGTCTATTTCTGATGAGCAGATCTTTTTCCATATCATCATGAACCGAATTTAGTCCTATCAAGGCTGCTTCACCTACTTCAAACCAACCAACTAGAGATCTACATCTACGCCCATATAATGCCTCATAAGGGGCCATTTGAATACTGGAATGGTAGCTATTATTGTAGGCAAACTTTGTGAGAGGTAGGTGATCATCCCAACTACCCTTGAAATTGATCACACAAGCTCTCAACATTTCTTCTAAGGTCTGAATGGTGCGCTCTGCCTGACCATCCGTATTTGGATGAAATGTTGTGCTGAGATTAACCTGAGTACCTAGACCTTTCTGAAATGACTTCCAGAAATGAGAGGTAAGCTGATGACCTCTAGTTGAGATGATAGACAAAGGAACCCCATGCAACCTAACTATCTCATTAATGTAAAGCTTGGCGTAGTCCTCCGCCGAATCTATAGTCTTTACAGTCAAAAAGTGAGCGGACTTAGTAACTCTGTCTACTATAACCCCAAGGGAGTTATGTTGTCTGCGAGTATGAGGTAAAGCTGTAATGAAGTCCATGTTTATCACTTTCCACTTCCATGTAGGAATGTTAATCTCTTGAGTCATACCTCCTGGTTTCTGATGTTCTACCTTCACTTGCTGACAATTTGGGCACTTTGCCACAAAATCTTCTATATCCCTTTTCATGCCATTCCACCAAAAGACTTCCCACATATCATAGTACATTTTGGTGGCACCTAGATGAACAAAATACCTAGAGTTATGGACTTCTGTAAGAATATGCTGTCTCAACTCACCCACCTTAGGAACACAGAAACGACCTTAGTAGCGAAGCACACCATCTCCCCCTTGGGATAAACCTCAACTTTTTGCTCATGAACTGCACCCTTTAGTTGAAGCAATATAGGATCATTGTCTTATTTTTCATTAACCTCAACTACCAATGAAGATTCTGACCTATTTTGGACTGTTACACCACCATTTGATATGCTCATAAGGTGCACTCCAAAGCGAGCATGCCGGTGAACATCGTTTGCTAGTTCTTTCCTTTCTTCCTCAACATGCGCTACACTACTCATAGATAGTCTACTAAGAGCACCAGCTACTACATTGGAATTACCAGGATGGTAAAGCACATTCATATCATAATATTTTAGGAATTCAAGCCATCTTCTCTGGCGAAGATTCAACTCTTTCTGGGTGAAAACACACTGAAGGCTCTTATGGTGTGTGAACACATCTAGGTGAACACTATACAAGTAATGTCTACAAATCTTTAGGGCAAATACTATTGCTGCAAGCTCGAGGTCATGAGTCGGATAGTGCACCTTAAGTTGTCTAGAAGCATAAGCTATGACCTTACCTCGATGCATTAACACATAAGCTAGGCCGACTAAGGATGCATCACAATAAATCACATAACCTTCTGAACCCTCTGGTAGAGTCAAAATAGGAGATGTAGTCAACCTAGTTTTCAGTTTTGAGAAGCTCTTCTCACACTTATCTGACCACTGGAACTTAACCTTTTTTAAGTTAACTTAGTCAGTGGTGATGCTATAGATAAAAATACTTCAACAAACCTTATGTAATAACCAACCAAACCCAACAAACTTCTTATATCTGTAGGAGAGGTAGGTCAGGGCCATTGTTTCACTGCCTCTATTTTCTGAGAATCCACTCGGATCCCTTCGCTAGATACTATATGCCGAAGAAAAGTAACTGATTGTAAACAAAACTAACATTTCTAAACTTAGCAAATAATTGGAGATTTTTGAGAGTATGCAGGACAACCCGCAAATGAGTCGCATGTTCTTCCTCATTTCTAGAGTAAATGAGGATATCATCAATAAAGATGATAGCAAACAAGTCCAAATACTGCTTGAACACCCTATTAATCAAATCCATGAAAGCTACAGGATTATTGGTTAGTCCAAATGATAGAACTACAAATCCATAATGCCATACCGAGTTCTGAAGGCTATTTTTGGAATGTCACTATCTCTGACTCTAAGCTGATAATAACCAAATCTGAGGTCTATTTTCGAGAAATGACTAGGATCCTAAAGTTGGTCGAACAACTCATCAATCATGGGGATAGGGTACTTATTCTTGATTGTGACTTTGTTCAACTGCCTATAATTAATGAACATCCTGATAGAACCATCTTTCTTTTTCACGAACAACACTGGTGCACCCCATGGGGAAATACTAGGTCTGATGAAGCCTTTAATAGAAGGTCTTTCAACTACTCTTTCAATTACTTAAGGTCCACTAGAGCCACTCTGTAAGGAGGAATAGAAGTAGGCTGGGTATATGGAAGGAGATCAATACAAAAGTCAATTTCCCTTTCTGGAGGAACTCCAGGAATGTCTTCTGGAAACACTTTTGGGAACTCATTTACTACTGGAATTGACTCAAGAGTTGGGGTTTCTGAGCTTGAATCCTTAACCCATACTAGATGATAGAGATACCTCTTAGAGATCATCTTTCTGGCCTTAAGGTAAGAAATGAATCGACTCATAGGCACTGAGCTACTACCCTTCCATTCTAAGAGTGGCTCGTCTTGAAACTGAAAACGAACGATCCTAGTTCTACAATCGACTGAGGCATAACAGGAATGTAACCAATCCATGCCTAGAATGATATCGATGTGTACCATTTCTAACTCTACAAGATCAACTTAGGTGACTTTTTTTTATGAGAGACTATGATAGCGCAATTTATGTATACTCATCTAGCTATAATTGGGTCACCGACTGGAGTAGAGACTGAGAAGGGTTCTGAGAGAGATTCTGGACTGACATTGAAGTTTACTGCTTTATATGGAGTAAGAAACGAAAGAGCAGCCCATGGATCTAACAAAGCATATATATGTAAGTAAAAGACTCGCAACGTACCACTAACCACATCAGGAGAATCTTCCAGATCCTGGAGAGCCTGAAGAACATACAACCTGTTCTGGCACTGACCGCCACCTACACCAGATGAAGTACCCTGCTGAGTTGGGCAACCTGCTGGTGGTGTTGAAGTTGTAGACTGAGCCCTACTATTGTTACCTTCTTATCCCTATTTAGAAGAAAAGCAATCCCTCAACCTGTGACCAGTCTGACCACACTCAAAACATCCATCCTTTCCTACAAGACACTCGCCTTGATGGTTCTTACCACTGATGAGTCCACAAATCGGACTCATTTAGGTCTATATTTTAATAGAAATTGTGTCCTCAAATGCTCATTTTATCTCAATATCTGATGAAAACCCTTAAATTTCAGGTATTTGAAGTTTGAAGGAAAGCATGGACACTACGTCACAAAAAGGAATGAAAAGGCTGAAAAGAACGAAGAAATGAAGGCCTGAGGATCGCCGAGTCCATTTGGTGAGTCACCGAAGGGTCTTACTTCGCCTTTTGTTCCAGTGTGCTGAGCCCTGAAGGAAAAGATCAAGTTGGCTGAAAAAGGAGCAGTCGGCACATCGCCGAGAAGTTCCGCGTAGTAGTACCATGTCGCCCAATGATCCAGATCTGGATGGTTTTTATAAAGCCACGGGTTTTGACTTTCAACCTTTTTCATATTCTCTCACTCTCGATTTTCGCAAAATCGCACCTACTTAGTATTTTCAAAATTTTTGCATCTCGTGAGTAATTTAGTTGATTTAGTAGTGCTTGGATATGTACTAATCTGCTGCCTAGCATCACAGTCTTGACTTAATCTGCCTAAAAGGTTGGTTCTCCAAAACCTGCATTTAAATGTAATATTTATACTCTCATTGAAAGTAATTTGATCCTATGTCGTGTACTGTGCCTTTCTGATAAATTTAGACTATTCAAGTTCCTCTTTTGATTCGCGAATCCAACCCGTCTACTTTGAATTTTGGAATCCCGTCCTGATGATTTAGCATGAATGAAATTTTATGAGGTGCTCCTGCATACTGTTTAAGTTGGGGAAAGGCCGGGAAAACTGTAAGCTTAATTGATCTAGTGCATATTTTGATTTTGTTTTTATGGGTTACACGGTTGAAGTCGAGAATATAGGTTGGAAATAGGCACGTTGGACCATTTGGTGAGTTGGGTCGAGCTCGCCAAACCACTCGGCGGTTCGCCTAATGATCTCATATCGCCTTTAATTTCATTCTACTCACGATATGGATTTTGTAACTTTCAGCGAGAACTCTTTGGACATCAAAAACCTTCGGTAACTCGCTGAAAGTCTCCTTGATCGCCTTTTGTCTGCACCCCTGAGCTCTTGTTGCACTATATTTTTCGGTGGATAAAACCTTGTTCGCCGAAAGAAGTCGGTGACTCACCAAAAAGATTTTCCCATTGCCGACTTGTTAAAATTCTTGAGCCAACTCCTATCGGTATGCTCGGCCTAGCTCGCAAAAGCAACTTGGCAATTCACCGATCTGATCAGCGAGTTTTTCTGCAATTGTGTCCCCATGAATTTGATTTAGTCATTTTAAACTTCTTCCCAATTCTTTGCAGAAATGGCTAGATCTAAAGTTGCAGGAAGAAGCAGGCCACCTCAAGGTAAAGCAAAAGGGATTACAATCAACGAGGATGCAGTTGCATCCAGAATCAAGATTGCTAAACTTTCCACAAATGGTGGAAAAGGCAAGGGCAAAGACAAAACCCTTGAATTATCAGATGCAAGCACTGACAGTGATGGCTTTTATAGGAATGACCCCAACCAATCTGAAAGTGAAGGTGTGGGTTCTTATGAGAATGATCTGTTAATAGCACAGAAGGTTGAGCGGCGAACTAAGAAGCTGAATGATCCATCCAGGGTCAAAACTCCCCAGCCTACCACCACTACACCTCTAGTTCTAGAACATGCAATGGTATTAGCACCTCCAGTACAGGGTCCCCCACCTAAGTCAGTGAATCGAGTAAACGCTGAAGGGTTGAGGACAATTCTGGAGTAAAAGCGTATGCCCATAGATGGGGTTATAGATAGGCACCCAGATATAATGGAGTGTCTGAGGTACCACAAGTTCCAAACCTTCACTAAACCCTGTGGCCCATATATTCCAAACTGGGTAAGGTAGTTCTACAGTGCATACAGTGCACTAATACCCCAGAGAAAGTAGCTAGCAGCAACCTTCAAAGAAGTTGACTATGTGGTTGTCAGAGGCAGGAGGGTGACGTGTGATAGTGAGGCAATCAACGCGGTCTTAGGCATGTCCACGAGTATTGGGGATCACTGCCACCACTTGATCAGAATAAAGAAGTTGGATGAGATGAAAAAGTGGTTAGCCCCACTAATTTCAGTTGAGACTCCGAAGTGGTTGGTAGAAGGAGTTCCGATCGAAAAGAAAGAACTAAACATAGCCGCAAGGTTCTGGTTTGGTTTTATCAGCAGCACAATTATGCCATCCCAGAATGAGTTGATCATTCACCTTGCTAAGGTATCTTCCCTGGGTTAAATCATAGAGGAGACTCAGATAAACTTGGGTACAATCATTGCTTTAGAGATACTCATGCGTGCAAGGCAGAGCCGAACTTCACTTCCATTCCCAGTCTTGATCACAGAATTATGCAAATGAGCCCAGGTGCCTCGAGATGCCAAGAAGGATGTGGAAGTGATTCTCACAGCCTCTACTGATATCCGAAGGATCGAAACTGAGTACCTTAAGGATCAAGCAGAAAGGAAGAAGGCAGCATCAGAGGAGTTAAAAACACAAAATCATCACCAGCAGAGGCACATCTGCCTATTGCGGCCCCTTGGTCTTTAGGTATATCCATTACCACTGCTACTACTACTGATACTCCAGGTTCTTCTGGTGCTGCATGGTCTCCCAGACCCACTGTTGTTGTTGTTGTTCCCTGGCCTCCACTCACACAGGCTTCCCTACTCTGGATGGGACAGCTGGCCCTTTCTGCTGATTATCGGGATACTAATCTAGAGGCCTCTGTTCTAGGCATGATCCAGATTTCCCTAACTGATGTTGTGACACCTCTGAGCACTACCATTGATGCCCTAGAGGCCATGATAGCGGCGTGTGAGCACAACCAAGGGCCCACAAAGGAGGTGACGATTTTAAAAGTTGTCATTGCTGAACTATGAAAAGATGTAGACCACCTGAAGTCCACCGATATGTCCATGTTCTTTGGAACAGTGGAGATTCCAGACGTGCCTGAGATGCCTCAGACCACCACTGGACATGGGGATAGAGCGAAGCACATAACCAAGACGGAAGCAATTATGATAGATGTTGTTGTGCAAGTTTCATTAGCACTTGTTGCTGGATCCAGTGGAGCTGGTCCTTCTGGGGGTCACTCAGGGCACTGAAGCCAATAAAGATGGAGCAACTAATTAGCTAGGATCCCCTCTTTACCTTCCTCTCTGTCTTTCTTTATTTTACCTTTCGGATTCTGTGTTAATTGCATTTGAGGACAAATTGCTTTTATTTGTGATGGGGTGAGGCCCACCTTTGTCTGCTATTTGATGTTCGTATGTTGTTTATACTTTGGCTTTGTGCTTAAATTATGTTAAATACTGCTTCATATGGATATTTGAGATTGTGGCTCCTTTCATTTTAAATTGCAAAATGATTTTGACCCGTCTGAAAATTTGGCCACCTCTCGTGTGTTGAATGTGGCTGTTCTTTTGCAAAATTTGAGTCTCGGTTCCGATCAATACCGATGACTTGAATAGTGCTCTCAATCAAACGAATATGAATGTGCGGCTACAACGAGGCCAAATGAAGTTGCATAGACAATATGTGAACTCTTTGCATCTCGTTACGACTAGCCATGTATCGAATTGAGTCTCTTGTGATGATCATTGCACACTAACGAAAGTGTGGAGTCTTGTTTGACTGTAGTGTCAATGCCTAGTGCGATGAACTTACTTTGAACCTTGCATGATAGATTCTAGAATTTGCCCCGTTGGTCCGGTCAACTAAGTGATGCTATCTCTTGATATGATCTTAGGCAACTTCTAAGAGTCCGAACAAATTTGACATATACCTCTTTTGTGACCTACCTTGTGAGTGTGTGAACCGCTTTTGAACACCCCTTGAGCCTTACCTTTTGTTGGAAGAAACTTGATGAAATCTAGACCTTTCTTTATCCATCACCCATAATCCTCATGAAGTTGTGGTTAGTTGAATAGCCAACTTAGGCCAAAAGCCAAAGTTGGGGGTGTGGTAAAAAGATAGGGGAATATCAAGAAGTGCAAGGAAAGTCTCCTCTTACCCATGGTTTTAAGAATAATGGAACCCCTCAATATAAAAAAAAAATGAGAAAGTTGTGGAATAAAGTACAAAAGAAATGGGGTTCCAAAACAATCCACGGAAAGTGAATAATAGGATGATTTATGAACACTAAAGAGAATGATGAAGGAAAAGTAAAGGAAGTGTTGTGAGCACCACATTTCATGAGGATGAAAGTCACTGAGC
This sequence comes from Solanum chiquidenum, assembly GCA_029582725.1. Lineage (NCBI taxonomy): Eukaryota > Viridiplantae > Streptophyta > Magnoliopsida > Solanales > Solanaceae > Solanum > Solanum chiquidenum. Next base: position 13,304 of record JAJOOS010000513.1, read on the forward strand.
CTAAATGACCATACCTTTACACTCAGCCCCATTAAAAGCCTTGAAAAGACCTTTTCGACCTTGAGTGAGCTAAAATAAATGTTGATTGGAAAATACGGGCAAACCTATGGGTGAAATTATGCATTGTGTTTTTCCTTGTGAGAGTGAGTGTTGCATTTGATTCCAACACTTTAAATGATTAAACCTTTGTGTGTGAAATTGGAATCATTCCTTGTGTGAGGGCATTTGAACACTTTGGTTGAGCTTGAACTTGCATTTGAAGCAAGTATTGTGAGCATGAGATTCTTTGATATTGGTGAGTCACAACTTGAATCTTTGGGTACACATTTGATCTTTGCATAAGTAAATTGAGTCTTGTTGTGTGCATTCATGATTGAGTCTTGTGTACCACTGTTCGAGACATTTTTTTTTTAACGGCTGAACTTGAGTTTGCTCGAGGAAAAGCAAAAGTTTAAGTTGGGGGTGTTGATGAGTCCACAAATTGGACTCTTTAGGGCTATATTTTAATAGAAATTGTGTCCTCAAATGCTCATTTTATCTCAATATCTGATGAAAACCCTTAAATTTCAGGTATTTGAAGTTTGAAGGAAAGCATGGACACTACGTCTCAAAAAGGAACGAAAAGGCTGAAAAGAACAAAGAAATGAAGGCGTGAGGATCACCGAGTCCACTTGGCGAGTCGCCGAAGGGTCTTACTTCGCCTTTTATTCCAGTGTGCTGAGCCCTGAAGGAAAGGATCAAGTCGGTAGAAAAAAGAGCAGTCGACGCATCACCGAGAAGTTCCGCGAAGTAGTACCATGTCGCCCAATGACCTAGAGCATGACGATGCTAAAGGCTGGTGCAAGACGGCGATGAACTACACCAAAAGGTGAATCACCTAGTTGATCGATAATTCTAACTAACGATGCCGAATGATCTACTACAGCACAAATGTGTGAAAACTATAAATACTAGTCAGAGTTATAGTTTTAAGAGTGAAACAATTATTATAATTTTCATATAGAATAGTACTTTTTGATATTTTGCTCTAAGTTTGAGAGGGTTTTGAAGACTTGAAAATCCAAAGGGTTTCATCTTCAAGATTTGGATTTGGGTCTCTTGGATTCTTCAATTTTGGCTTGTATCAACACTTAAATCTTCATACCAAGTTGAATGCGAGCTCAATTTGGTATAAATTTCTATCTCTTATATATGTGTGGCTAAAAACCCCAATTCTTTGGGTTTGATTTTGTGAATATGGGTTAGATTAGTTGTTGGGTTTTGCTTGATAATAGTCTATTCGTAGTTTAAATGTGCTTTTGTTTAGTGATTGTGGATTAACTTAATGAGGTTGTATTTTCAAATATAGTCTCATATATGTGTTTCCGGCTTGCTCGAGAGAGAGGTCGTAAAACTAAGACCACTAAATTGATGGTCAGTGCGAGTGGGTCAACATGAGGTTCAGCTCGAGAGAGTGAACCCTAGTCCCATGTCCACACACTCAGCTCGAGAGAGTGAGTGGGTTAAGGCGGAGGTTGTTCTTCATGCGGCAAGTGGGTGTCCAAGAGGAACCCGCTTTAAACGGGGTAAGTTGCTCGAGAGAGAGCTTATCCCCTTTAAACTCTAGCCTAGTCACAAATACTGAATGAATTTACTATCAAAAGCATGTACCCAATGATTTAGTCTATCCCGTATTCCAATCTCATCCCAAGAATCCCCTCTTATTACTTAGAAATCCTTGTTTATTTTTTTGTTTTTACTTACTAGTGACAAAACTTCATTGTTAATTGACACTCTTGTGTCCCTCTTTATTTTACATTGTTTTTAATCATTAACATCTTTAGCTACGACTAGTTAGAACTAAATTTTATTTTTCTATTAATTCTCAAAACCACTCTCTTGGGAACGATCCCAACCCTTGGTTGGGTTACTAAACTATTGTACTATCATAGACACTTGCATCAGAAGTTGTGTCTTGATTACACAAACATCAACCACACTTTGGACAAGTTGGGTAGGTTCTGGTAACTGAAACACTCCCCTGAGACTTAGAGCATGATGCCCTACCTTTCTAATCCTGTCAAAACCAGGACGATGGAACACTAACTGATGAATGTGTTGGGGCTAAAGATTTCTAATGAAACTGCGAGCAATTTCCACAGCTTGATTTCTGATGAGAGTACTCAAAGTTCCATGTTCTAGCCTTCTTATTGTCCTTAGAAAGTTCCCTAATCTTGTCTCCCTCAACTTGCTAAGCATGAGTCATTGGCCTAGATATATCCATGTCCTCCAACAACATCACATTTCTACACTGTGTTTTCACCAAGTCAGACACTCCAAATAGGAACTTACTCATTTGCGTCCTGGGATCGGCAACCATATGTGGAGCATACCTGGAGAGATGGGTGAACTTAAGTTCATACTATTGGACCGACATAGAACCTTGTCTCAAATTCATGAATTCATGTGCTTTAGCTTCTCTTAACTCTCTCCGAAAGAACTGTCCAACAAAAATACTATAAAACACTCCCAAGTCACAAGAGTTGCATTCTCACCCCTGTTCTGCTTCCACTTCGTGAACCATATGTGAGCAACATCCTTATGTTGGTAGGACACCAACTCTACCCTATCATTTCCAGTCACTTGCATCACTCCAAATATCTTCTTTCCCTCATCAATAAAGTTCTGGGGGTCTTCACCAACTTGCGACCCTAGAAACTCAGGTGGATTCATCCTAACAAAATCACAGACCCTACCTGCCACTAATCCACCACTAGAATTTGTAGGAACTAGAATATGTTGATTATTCTAGTCAGCTACACTCTGGGCCAAAAGTTGAATGGTGTTCCGAAATTTAGCATTCGAAACCTCATGATCTGGGACTGAAGGAGTTGTGTTAGCATTGCTGGTATTAGCATTCATTTGGTAATCTCTACGAGGAGGCATGATCTAAAAACGCATAACATCGAGTAAGAAAAAGGAGATCATAAGAATATCAAAAAAGGGAAGCTTTTCCTAAAATAGTTCATAGCCTCCCCCTCATAGGTGTGGCGCGCTTCACACTCATGAAGGGGACTCTACTTAGTGCATTTTTTCAAATATCCTAGCACTCTTGAACCAATTTTGTCATGCCCTGAGGCTACCCCCTTGACGTACCTAAGATCAGGAGTGACCCCAAGCTAACCCTGAACTGGCATATCATAAGCATACTTAAAGATTTACTGAAAATAGAAATATTGCGCGGGAGCTTAAACAAGATGTAAAGTGAAATGATGGGGAATACCAATTCTATGTCAGAATATATAAAGACTGAGAGTTCAATAACAACTGAAAGATCAAACTCAAATCTAAAACTAAATCGAACTATGTCTGAAATAAGCCTATAACTAACTAAAGATGTTGGGACATACCCCCAGCTAACTCTAGCAAACCTAAAACTAAAAAGATGGAAAATGAAAGAAAACATGTATATTGTCCTCGAAGAATGAGGACTCACCATTGGTAATGCTGAACTAGATATCGGGAACAAATCTATGTGTGATTTGAATGTTAAGGACATGAACCTACATCACGAGAAGATGTAGCACAGAGTATGTGTCAATACTTGAAAGGTACTGAGCATGCATGATAGAATACAACTAAACAATATATACTTAACTTAACAAAGCAATAAGAGCAATGATATAATCTGAACTGAATGTAAATACTGAAATATACTGAATATTGAGCTAACTGAATGCAATGATCAAGAACAGAACATGTTGAGACTAAATACTGAACTATAACTGGTAACCTAGTCAATGCACTAGAGTTTGATTGTGGGAGCTACTATTAAACGATATAAAACCAAGAGAGCTATCTGTGGGGGTGTCTATGCCCCATCGAGAGGACCCAATATACCTTGACAGGGGTATAAAGGCATGACTAGCGTGATTACTAAATACTATGGCCACAGAGTGAACTTAACCTACGGGAGCACGTAGTTCTGAGACTATAAGGGTGACTGATCCTAGTCCACTTGGTATTAAGCCTACTCCCAATGGAATATGTAAATAACACATTATGACGAAATTTCTGTAATACTAAATAGCTCAAAGAACTGACATGCTAACTGAAAAATGCAACATTAATGTACTGATAATGAAACATTCTTAGGTGGGGCATCTATATCTAAATAACATGACCTAGCAAGTCTAATTCATGAACTAAACGAATCTACACAACTAGGGTTCTGAGTTTCATGCAAGAATTTAAGCAACAATTCCTCAAAAACATGGTAATATGACTAGGATTAATCTAACAGCTGAATCACAACACTTTTTTAAAGTTCAAAAAACCCTAGGTCTAAATATGATATAGAGAATCAATACTCTAACTAAATTCTAGGGAACTTATGGGTTAAAGGAACCCAATAGTGAAATACCACAGACCTGGTGATGAATTTCACGGAGAAATCTTTTGATTTCGGGGATGGAACTGGAGGAAACCTTGTTGCATTCTTTGAGAGGGTTGGTCGACTCTTTCTTCTCTCTTTCGTTCAAATTGGATGAATTTTGGAGAATGATTTGACTAGGGTAAGTTCTAATTTAGTTACTAGGACAAAGCTAACCAAAATGACGTAGTTTAGGGGTTAAACGATGCAGTTTAGCTGTCCAACACATAGGGAAAAGACCAAAATGACCTTGACTTAAAAGTTATCGGGGCCAACAAATGGATTGTCAACAAACCTGCGGTCCATCCTGTCAGTAATCGACTGGCTTCAGAGAGATGGATTGTGGGGGTCTGAACCATTGCCTGGACTACGGAACATGGTCCCACCTGCAGTTCGTAGGTCCAGACTTGGCCAATTTTTTTCTGTGATTTGGGAGGGAGATACAGGTGGCTAACCATTGGTCCCACCTATGGTTCCTGAGTCAACCTACGGTCCGTTGGTGGCACCTGCAACTTCTGGAATTTTTTCCTTTTCAGTTTTCTAGAATACGGGGTATTACAACTACAGAAGGTTTGTTTAGGGGTTTTCGTCGATTGTCTCTCAATTGACAACATTGACTCAAAATAAGGCTATTTTCATGTGGTCCAAATCATGTGAGAATAGTTTTTAAGGAATTTAAGGTTAGACTTACTTCCGCTCCAGTGTTGAATTTACCAAAAGGGACGGATGGTTTTGTTGTTCATTGTGATGCCTCGAGAATTGGGTTAGGATGCGAACTGATGATTCCAATATTTGGACTCATTTAGGGCTTTGTTTTTATAGAATTAGTGTCCCCAAATGCTTAATTTGTGCCAATAACTGATGTAAAACCCTTGATTCTACAAGGACAACACAAGCTGAAGAAGAGAAGAGGAAAAACAAGCCTGATGATTGCCGAGATAACTCGGTGAATCGCCAACTTGCTCCTTTACCGCCTAAAATTATAGAAATCTGAGACTGGATTAGGAGTAACTTCGATGATCAATAGTTTCAGTAGGCGCAACGCCGATCGCATCGACGAAGGAAAACCATATCGCCAAAGGTACTGATGAAAATCCAGAAAAATGTTGATGGGCGAGTTAAAAGACAAAAGGTCGCATCATGGAATGACATGGCTATCCCAATCTGGCTCGCCTAAAATTACAGTGGATGGATGAAGAAGAGGTGAAGAATGAAGTCGAGATGAAAGGACGATCGGCGAGTTACCGAACGGTCGGCGATGCCCGACTTTCCTCGCCGATTGGTCCCAAAAAGTCACACGCCAGACTTGTATAAATTGACTTTTTCTAGAGAGATAAAGCATTTAAAAACTGTGAGGAACAAAAGATAGAGAGCAAAAACACTGCTATTGTTGATTTCAAGTGATTTTAGCAAGGTTTTTCATTTGGGTTTTGTAATAGAGAAGATACTACTAAATTTTGACTTTCGAATTTCATTTACCCAGCTATGGAAAATGTGGCAAGTATTGAATTCCATCTCTTTACTATGATTGGCTAAAACCTTAACCTTGGGGTTTGACAATGTGACCAATTGTTGCATTTTACTAAATAGGTGTTATCAATTAGTGAATTTTGGTATTAATTTGAAGTGGGCCTGAATTATTATTGTGGTTTAATTTCATTATTGCCTATTTAGTGTAATATAGTTCAGAGTTTTGTGCTTTCTCGAGAGAGAAGTATAGAACCAAAGTAGTAATTTGGCATCCTTAGTAGTTGGTCATGATGGTTTCAGCTTGAGGAAGTGAAACTTGATATTCAACCTTTGTATCTAGCGCGAAAGAGTAGATTTGATGAGAAAGTGGGTTGGGCATCTTATGGAGAGTGTTGAATTTCGAGAGAATTCAACAAAAATAAAGTTATTGTTTGAGAGAAAATTGCTTTACTTATACTCCATTCTACCCACGACGTATTAACATTGTTGGTAATGACGTACACCCATTGTGTTGAATTCAGCAGTTGGTTAGTCAAATCCCCCAAGTGTTAACTGGTTATTTGATTGTTCTGTGTTGATTATTGAAGTGGGTTGGTAATGACATTCAGGAAGTTTAACTTATAGACTCTTAAGTGTGGTGTTGGTTCAGCTGCAAAGGTCACTGTCATACTCTCATATTCAAATTCAAAAGAAAGCTACTCTCTGTGGGATCGACCCTAACTCATTTAGTTGGGTTTATACTGACTAGTGATCATTGACACTTAGAATAGGATGAAGTGTCCTTGAAACTTTAATCAAAATGGTGCCACTGCCGGGGAGTAGCGTTGTTTAGAGTTCTTTTATCGAAGTTACTATTGTGAATTTGTCGACTGTACTTGAATCGAGTTAGACTGCATTGCATTGGCATTAATTAGGTTGAGTGGAAGTATGAATGAGTGAGGAAGAGGTAAATGGTAGCATAACAGGTCACTGAGATGGTATCGATGATATTAATAGTGGGTACAACCCAACCCAATAGGGAGAAATGGGTGCAATATGCTTACCAATAGCTGATGAGAATGCGATGTTTGAAGTCACAAGCACAATCCTTCATCTCCTCAAATGAAGGGACTTTATGGTAGGCTGACTCACGAAGATCCACATGAGCATGTGAGGAATTTCATAGATGTGTGCAACCCGTTTTCATTCAAGAATGTTACACAAGAATCAATCTGACTAAGATTATTTCCACTATCTCTGACGGGAGAGGCTAGCATGTGGATGGTTGAGCTACCAAAGAATTCATCACATCATAGGATGAGCTTATCACAACATTTAATACAAGATGTTTTCCTCCGTCGAGGATGATGAAACTCAGAGATAACATCTAATGTTTTAAGCGATTGAAAGGTGAAACCATCCACGAAACGTGGTTGAGGTTCAAGAAACTCCTACTACAATGCCCAACTCACGGGCTACCAAATGATTTGCTACTCCAATATTTTTACTGAAGTCTTGATTTGGTTAATAAAGAAGTAGCTGAGCGATTGGTTCGAGGGGGGAATAATATTGCAATCATTTGAAGTGGCTTCATTTCTTCTTGATGATATGACTAAAATAAATCAAGTGTGGTACACTCGAGAAGATCAAGCTTCACCTTTTTGTTTTAAAATGACTCAAGATAAAATTAATAAGGAAAGAGAAAAGGATGAGAACATCAAGAAGATGTTGGCCCAAATGGAGTTACTACAAGAGCATGTGTTAGAGAATGTGAAGAAGCAAAAGGGGAGAAATGGATTGTTTATAGTTGAGGACCGTTCTTTCTCGGGTTATTCAAAATCGGGGAAGATTCATGGTTGGAATTCCAAGAGATATGAGGAGGGTTTCCATCCACGCTATTTACAGCGAGATGGGAATCAAGGTTTGAACTTTCACAAAGAGGAAGAGAAAATAAGAGATCATCAAGGATGGGCTGAGCGCAGTGACTATTGGAGAAGAGAGGATGATCATGAAGAAGACCACACTCAATCGAGTGAGAGTCCAAAGTCGAAAGGGAGTGCAAGTAGTCTCTAGGTGAATGCCTTGTTATCTCGCATCCTTGACAAAGTTGAATGTTCAGATGATTTGTTAAAAGGAATGAAGGATGATTTTTCTTCATTGAATACTAGAGTGAACTCTCATGCAGATGCAATTAAGCTACTTGAAAGGAAGTTGAGTTTACTTTCCGCGCAATTGAAGCCAAATATGATGAAAAAAATGATGATAGAGGTCTGGCTGTGGTTACTCATAGTGGGGAGGTAGCGATAGGCGATGTGATGGGAGATGATGAAGAATACAAAGGTATGGAGGAGGAAGAAATACTCATCCATCAAAGCATTGCCAAAGGGCCACAAAAACATATGGAGAAATACAATCCAATCCCAAAAGTTGTGCAACCTGTACCCAAAATATCTCCTCCATTTTCCCAACGCCTCAAGAAGAAGAATAAGGGTGAGAAGTTCAAGAAGTTTTTATCAGTGTTCAAGACATAATCGATTAATCTCCCTCTAGTGGAGGCATTGTTGGAGATGTCGTGTTATGCCAAGTTCATGAAAGAGTTAGTCACCAAGAAAAGAAGCTTGGACTTTGAAACAATTGAAGTCTCTCATAGTTGTAGTGCAATTATGACTAATGAGAAAATAAAAATAAAAAGGAAGATCCCGGAGGCTTCACCATTCCTTGCACTATCGGCATGCTCAAATTCTCCAAGGCACTATATGATTTGGGAGCAATTATAAGCCTAATTTCATATGCAATCTATAAGCAACTTGGATTGGGTGAACCAAAGTCCACAACAATGAGGCTTTTGATGGCGGATCGATCTATCAAGCACCCTGTGGGGATACTATATGACATATTGGTAAAGGTTGATCGATTCATCTTCCCGACTGATTTTGTCATTCTAAATTGAGAAATAGATGCTGAAATTCCAATCATTTTGGGAAGACCATTCTTGGAAATTGGGAGAGCGTTGGTGGATGTTGAAAGTGAAGAACTGAAGTTTCGGGTAAACGAAGATGAAGTAACCTTTAATGTTTGTAAGTCAATAAAGCACCCAAGCGATATTCATATGGTCTCTACTGTTGATGTTATTGTTGAGGCGGTGGCTAGTGTGAGCCATTTGATGTGTATGAGTGAACCACTTGAAGTCGTGCTTGCTAACTATGATGAGTTCGAAGTTCAAGGCTACGAAGAGGTAGTAGTTGCGCTCTCAGGCATGGGGAATTATTCTAAGACTCCACTAAAGCTGGATATTGATCTAGAAAATCGAGAAAGTCCTCCCGTAAAGCCATCAATAGAAGAACCACCGAATCTGGAGTTGAAAGTACTTCCCTCCCATCTTCGATATGATTTCTTGGGGGAAAATAACTCTTTACCCATGATCATTGCAGCTGATTTGCTTGAATGGCAAGTAAAATTGCTCTTCGAGGTGTTGAGAAGGCATATCAAAGCTATAGGTTGGACTATCTCTGACATAGTAGGCATCCCCCCTGGCATTTGCACTCATAAAATTCAGCTTGATAGTGATTGTAAACTGAGTGTCGAACATTAGCAAAGATTGAACCCACCAATTCAAGAGGTGGTAAAAAAGTACATAATAAAGTGGTTGGATGCAGATGTGATCTACCCTATTGCGGATAGAAAATGGGTAAGTCCAGTACAATGTGTACCAAAAAAGGGAGGCATCACACTAGTCCCAAATGAAAAGGGGGAGCTTGTGTCTATGAGACCGATGACCGGATGGCAAGTATGCATGGATTATCGAAAGTTAAACTCGTGGACCGAAAACGATTAGTTTCCCATGCCTTTCATGGATCAAATGTTTGATCGCCTTTCAGAAAGAGAATGGTATTGCTTTTTGGATGGGTACTCAGGTATAATCAAATCTCCATTGCTCCGGAAGACCAAGAGAAAACTGCCTTCAAAAGGATGACATTTGGGTTATGTAATGCTCCAACAACATTTCAACGTTACATGCTATATGTTTTTGCTGATATGGTGGAGGATTCAATGGAAGTCTTCATGGATGACTTCTCAGTTGTGGGTGACACTTCTGAAGCATGCTTAGCACCCTTGGGACAACTTCTCCAAAGATGTGTGGAGACAAATTTGGTCCTAAATTGGGGAAAATGCCACTTTATGGTTAGGAAAGGTCTAGTTCTTGGTCACAAAGTGTCCCAAAAAGGGATAAAGCAAATATTGAAGTGATTGAAAAGTTACCACCACCAATTTCAGTGAACGACATTCGTAGTTTCTTGGGGCACGCCAATTTTTACCGGAGTTTCATCAAAGACTTCTAAAAAATTGCACATCCTCTATGAAACCTCTTGGAGAAGGAGGTGAAATTTCACTTTGATGATGCATGCATGGTGGCCTTCAAGTGCTTGAAAGAAAAATTGATCTCCACTACGGTCATCATTAGTCCCGATTGGTAAAAACGCTTTGAAATGATGTGTGATGCAACCGGCATGGCATTAGGTGTCGTGTTGGGGTAAAAATGTAACAAACTATTTCACCCCATTTACTATGCAAGCAAAACTCTAAACAGTGCTCAACGTAACTACACAGTTACAGAACAAGAATTACTTCCAGTAGTATATACGTTTGAGAAATTTCAGGCATATTTGCTTGGCACTAAAGTGATTGTTCACACTGATCATGCTGCCCTGTGGTATCTGATGGCAAAGAAAGATGCTAAGCCAATATTGATAAAATGGGTGCTATTGTTGCAAGAACTTGACTTTGAAGTCAAAGATAGGAGGGGTTGTGAAAATCAGGTGGCTGACCACTTATCAAGACTGGAAGGCAAGGAAAATGACCATCTTGAGGTTGACATAAATGATGTCTTTCCCGATGAACATGTATTCACGGTAACTTTCCAACAACCTCCTTGGTATGCTGATTTTGCTAATTACGTGGTGTGTGAATTAATGCCGGAAGAACTGAACTTCTACCAACAAAAGAGGTTCTTGTTCGATGTTAAGAAGTACTTTTGGGATGAACCATATTTATTCAGAGAGTACGCAGACCATATCATTAGTAGATGTGTTCCGAAAGAAGAAGCCATCAAAATTCTCCATGCTTGTCATGCTTCACAGGTTGGGGGTAATCATGGTGGTGTACGTACAACTGCTAAAGTTCTTCAAAGTGGTTACTACTGGCCGTCCCTCTACAAGGAGGCTCATGAGTTTGTTAAGAAGTGCACTCAATGTCAGAAACAAGGTGGGGTGTCCAAAAGACACGAGTTGCCTCTCAAGCCCATTTTAGAAGTTGAGTTATTTGATGTTTGGGGTATAGATTTCATAGGCCCATTTTTTAGTTCATTTGGTAACAAATACATTTTGGTGGCGGTAGATTATGTTTCTAAATGGGTGGAGGCGGTTGCACTACTAAACAATAAAAGGAGAAGTGTCGTTCAACTCTTAAAACGCTACATCTTTGCTAGATTTGGTACTCCTTGGGCTACTATTAGTGATGGGGGGATCCCATTTTTGTAACAAGTTTTTTTCATCCGCATTAAGAAAGTATGGAGTGAAACACAAAGTAGCAAGTCCATATCATCCCCAAACGAGTGGCCAGGTTGAAATGTGATGAGTTCAAGATTTGGACTCATTTAGGTATTTATTTATAATGATTTGGTGTCGTCAAATGCTTATTTTGTGCCAATAACTAATGTAAAACCCTTTTTATTCAGGTATATGGATTGAGGAACAAAACAAGGACACTAACTTGCAAAAAGGAACGAAGCGAGCTGAAAGAATGAAGAAAAGCAAGCCTGGTGATCGCCAAGTCCACTTAGCGAGTAATCGAATGGTTGCTTGACCGCCCAAAGTTTTATTGTGCTAAACCCTGAAGGAAAGAACCAAGTTGGCGAGAGAAAGGAGCAGTCGGAGGATCGCCGACTGGTTCCGCGATGCAGTGTTGAATCACCCAAAGTTACAGACCTTAAAGATATTGAAGGCCAAGGAAAAAAGGGCAATGAAATTGACCAAAGGGCGGATCGCCAAGTGGTTCGGTGAGCCCGACTAACTTCGCTGAGTGACACTTCGCATCACATTTTTGGCGACTATAAATACATTTTTGAATCAATTAAACAGTATCTGATATCATAATATTTTATTATATTATTCAGTTTTGAACTGAGAGATAAGTTTTCTCTAGTTTTCCTTAGCTTTGAAGAATTGACATTTTTCACTTTTGAGAAATTGGAAGTGGGTCTATGAGATTCTTCGAGTTGGATCATTGTAAAGACGAAATCAATCTTACCCAGTTGATGGAAACTCAATTTGGTAACGATTTTTATCTTTTTATAATGTCTAGCTAAAACCCCAATTCTTGGGCTGTGATTATGTGATTATGGGCTGATTTAGTTTATGGGTATTGCTAATTGTTAGTTTAAATGTTATTTAGAAGTGAGTTCAATCATTAATTGTGGTTTAATTTAAGAATTGTAGTTGCAAATGCAATTCTACCCTTGTGTTTTTGGCTTGCTCGAGAGAAAGGTTTTAAAACTAAGCTTTTTGATTGATGGTCTGTGGGTATTGGGTTGATATGGTTTCAGCTCCAGAGAGTGAATCCTAAACCCAATTCCACATATTCAGCTCGAGAGAGTGAATGGACTAAGTTGTGGGTTGTTCTTATTTTGCATGCTTGTCGATGTTCGAGAGAAATCGACTTGATTCGGGGTGAATTGTTCGAGAGAAAGTTTACCTCCTCTATAGCCTAGATTACTCACTAATAACTAGCTATTTTCTAATAGTTGCAATTACCCATTTGTCTATATTTGCCTATAATCGATCACATCCCAAGAACCCGTCTCATTATCGTATTTCGTATTGTTTACCACTATTCGTAGTTGATAGTTAAAACCAAAACCCTGTTATTTGACATTCGTGTCACCCCCTGATTTGAATTATGTTTTTATTTGATAATTTCTATTCCTATGACTGATTTGACCATTTTTGTACTTCCTAATTGATTCTCAAACACGTACCACTCCCTGTGGGATTCGACCCCAACTCATTTAGTTCAGTTTTATACTGACTAGCGATCGTTGACACTTAGAATTGGATGAAGTGTCCTTGAAACGTTAATCAAAATGGTGCCACTGCCGGGGAGTGGTGTTGGTTGAGACTCTTTTGGTGAAGTTGAATTTTGTTCTTTTTTGGCATAGTTGAATCTACTTATTTTTAATTTTGGTTTTCGTGTTGCTTGTTTAGCAGAGGAAATAAGAATATATTATAGCAATGATGACCCAATGAACCACCCTCCTTTGAGATTAACGATTCTTAGGGATAACATCCTAACTTTCAAGCAATTGGAGGGTGAGACTATCCATGAGTTGTGGCCAAGATTTAAGGCACTATTGCAGTAGTGCCCAACTCATGGAATTCAAGATAAGAAGCTACTAGAGTGCTTCTATAGAGGTCTTGGTCCTGAAAATAGAAGAGTGGCCGACCAACTTTCTCTGGGTGGTCTAATACGACAACCCTATGAAATAGCAGCCCAACTCCTTGATCGCATGATTAAGACCAACAAGGAGACAGAGAAGGACCAAGGACTGGCCACATTGTTTAATCGGGTGGATATCTTGGCCAAAAAGATCATCGAACTGGAAGTAATCTACAAGAAAAAAGATAGGTACATTCCCCCTCACAAGAGTAGAAGGCCGAAGGAGTATGAGGGTGGGCAGATAGAAAAGGTACTCTTACTCATGCATCAGAAAGTCGAAGAACACGACAGGGTGTTGAAAGAGATAAAATATAATGTCTCGATGCTAAATCAGATGACTGCCTCTCATTCCATGTCGATTCAGCTACTGGAGATCCAAATGTGTCACAGGTTGTCTCATCTCTGACTGAGACAAAAAAAAAGGGTTGCCTAGTGATCCTAAGGCAAACCCCAAAAGTGAAGCTTCAATGAGGACTTACGTCGTGCCACAACGTTAACTAAGGCAGTGCTTAGGAGGCAACCCAAGTTTTTATTTGCTTTCTTTTTGTTTTGAAATAAACATGTGTTGATTGTGCAGTTTGAAGTGTAGAATGTGTTTGAAAAGTGCAGGTTGGCGAGAAAAATGTCTAGTCGGCGACTCGCCGAAGAGGTCGGCGAGCCAGATTTGGACCGCCGTTGGACTCAAGAAATTCTAAGGTTGGAGTGTGTAAAACTCGGCGGGACCATGGACTAGTCGGGGAATCGCCGAACAGGTCGGTGATCTCAAATTTGTCCACCGTTTAGACCCCATATTAACTGGAGGTCCTGTAAAACTAGGCGAGGAAAGTACCCACTCAGAGTGTCTCTGAGTGGTTCAGCGAAGAAAATTAATGTCGCCGACAAAGCGAGAACTGGATGGTTTTTAAAAGGACAAAGGTTTAAAATTCAAACTCTTTCACATTCCCTCACTTTTTAACTTCAGAAAATCATACCCGCACCATATTTTCTACATTTTCACATTTTAACCGCTTCCTAGTCGTCGATCTTTTGTTTGGAGTTGGAATTCTTTGTTGCCTAGCATTTCAAATCGTATATTCAGATTTAAAGCTTGGTGTTTCAAACCCCAAAACTCGTATTTAGCGGTTAAACTCAAATGCATTATTATGAATTGTGTTGATGTATGTTGGGCCTCTCTGAATCCGTGTTTGCATGCTTGTTCGCCAATTTTAATTTCACTATCATGCCTATAATGCCTAATTGTTAATTTCCCAAGTTTAGTACCTTAAAATTGATCTTAAATTGTTGGGTTGTTATTAATTGTTGTTGGATCTAGTCGGGTAAAGTCTGAGTAACCCATATTTATGCTAAATGACGTGCTTTGCCCAATGATGGAGCGGTTGACGTCATTCTTAAGGGCTAAAGTCATCAAATGGCCAATTTTGGCCAAACTGGGAGAAGTCTGAGTACCCCGGTGGCATGGGTCTTACTCTAATTGATCAAGTGTATGGTTTGATTTTGTTTTCGGGGGCTGCGGGGTTGATTTTGGAAGTTGTGGTTGAAAGTAGGCACGTTGGGCAGTTTGGCGAGCTAGGTCGAACTCGCCGAACCACCTTTGATCTCCTTTAATTTCATGGGTTTTATTTCTTTTGGTTATGTAACTTTCGGCGAGAAGCCTGTGTTCACCGAGTGCACTCGGCGACTCACTGAAAGTCTTCTTTGATGTCCCTTTCTGCGCCACTAACCCTTAAAATACACTATAACTTTCGGCGGGCTAGTATGTGCTCACCGAATGAAGTCAGCGATCCGCCGAAAGGCCTTTCCCATCACCGACTAGCCATTTTTTTGGAAATTTTTGAGCCAATCGTTTTGGCCAGCCAAATTTAGCTCATCAAAGTGATTCGGCGACTCACTGAATGGTTCGACCAATCTGTCTGCAATATGATTTGTGGTTTTTCTTGAAATGTTTCTAACTTTCTACGATGTTTTTGGAGATATGGCTAGAACCAACTTCGACATGCCACTCCGTAAAAGAGCATGGGGCATAGTGATAAATGAAGGGGCAGTCAATCCTCCTAAAAAGGGAAAGACGGCACCTCCCAAAAGAGGCAAGGGCAAGGGCAAAAAGCCCATATTTGAGGTTTTGGAGCACAACTACTCGAGAGTCGTTTGACTCCCAAGCTGCATTTATTGAGCCGGATGACGGTTAGCCTCTACAGTCCCGGAGGGCAGAAATCTGTGCTAGGTCTCACCCTGACTCGTCGAGAGTTCCAGAGGCCACCCCTTCTACAGTTGATACAGTACCAACTCAAGAACAGACTGTGGTCCCAGAGCCACCAGTACAGGGTCCTCCTACCCGGCTACTCAACAGATTAAAGGCCGCCCGGTTGAGAACAATCTAGAGGAGAAGCTGCTATCCACAGAGGTCTTAGTGGGTAGATATTCCACCGTGAGGGACACTCTCAAGTTTTACAAGTTTGAGCAATACACCTACCTGGTACCTAAGGGCAAGAAGAAGGCATGTTCTTTCAGACCGGTGAAGTCTATTATGGTCTGAGGGAAAGAAGTAGGGTGCAGTAGCGATCACATCAATACTGTACTTTATAGGGCTATAGGTTTTGCGCATGCATATGAGGGTTTGGCTAAAGCATAGTCCCTAGATGATTTAAAGGGTTGGCTTACACCCTTGATTTATGATACCACCCCGAGGTGGATTGAGGCAGGAGCTCCCATCGAGAAGAAGGACCTGATTATTACCGCTTGGTACTAGTTCGGGTTCATCAGCAGCTTTAACATGCCATCGCAAAATGAGCCCATCCTTCTGCACCCAAAGGTAGCCTGTCTCGGATCCATAATAGCCAGGAAGACGCTCAACATGGAACTCATCATTGAGCAGGAGATGGCCATGAGGGAAAAACAACACCAGACATCCTTTCATTTCCTGGTCTTAATTACAGAGTTGCGCTGGCGTGCTGGAGTTCCTCATGATGAGACGAGGGATATCGAGGTCACTCCCACATCCTCCACACACATCTGGCGTATAAAGGTCAAGTACATTTGGGAGGAGGCAGACAGGAGGAGAGCAGCTCTGGTGGATGCATCCCTAGAGGTTGATGTTTAGACGATACATGCAGAGGCACATTTGCCTACTCTGGCCTCCGCGTCTTCAGGTACACATGATTCCACTTCCTCCCAAGTTCCTGGTGCTTCTACTACTTCCCACCCCACCAGGATTACTCAGACCATGATCTTGAAGATGGGGCACTTAGCCCATTTTACGGATGTAAGGGCTACCCGATTGGAGGCTCCAGTACCGTGGATGATTGAGAGTTCTATCCTAGATGCACTGACGCCCCTCCGAGCATCTATTGACACTCTCATAGTGAGAGTTGAGACTTGTGAGAGTAGACAAGGGTAGACTTTAGAGTTGACGGCATTAAAAGCGGAGGTCGCTAATTTGAGAAAGGATGTGGTCTACTTGAAGTCCGCAGATTTCACTTCACTTCTGGAGGAAGTTGAAGATGTGGATGACCCACCTACTTCTATGATTCCAGCGGCCACCACCAGAGACATGCCGATGAATAAGGTGGCAGCTAATGAGGCTGAGGTAGAGACAGACGAAGAGCAGATAGAGGTTCCAGAGGAGACTATCTATGGAGACCTACCTGACCTTGAGGGGACAATTATACAGTCAGTGATTCAGACTTCGCTGACAGAGACATCCATGGTAGTCCCTAGTGGAGCCGGCATTATTGATGTTACATCGGGCACTGATGCCCCGACAGATGGAGCGACTGTGTAGACAGGACCCCTCTTTACCTCCCTGTAACACCCTGACATTTTGAAACGTCTAAAATTACTCGTATCTCCATGGAGATAAAAGAAGGGTGGGTAATAAATTAAGAATGATGTGGTATGTCCTATTTTAAGTTTTCAAGTGTTGCATCTCAAGTTTTGAAGTTAGGTAGGCGGCAAAATAAAAGTTGGCGTAAGTTATCGTAAGTTTCTTTTTAAAGATTTCTCTGAAATTTATGTCAAATGTCTCAGAGGTTTTCTCCCAATCTATAAAGATTTATGGGTTCCACGACCTATCTAATCGAAGGTTTACGAGTCTAGTTTCCAACGCATCAAACCGTTTGTTCATACGACTTCATAATAGAGAGATATTTACGTTTTTGTGGGACTGCACAAGCAGGCACGTGAGGTGGGTCCCTAGGTCGGTGGAACTTTACATATACCTTCTTCTTCGAACATTTTCTTCATTTTTTAGCTAAGAACCAGAAAAATTAGAGAAACACATTTCTAGGATCAACTAAAGTAAAGATTTTCTCTACTTAAGTCCTTGACGAAAGTTGTTCTACGCGTTGGGCTCATCATCATGGGATAATTTGGTTTATCGATTTTGTAGCATATCACATTTTAGTGTTTGGACAGCAAGGGTTTGGATATATTTGAAGGTTTTGTGGCGTATTACGAACTTAAGATCGAGGTAAGACCCTTCTTTCATCGACTCTAGCTTTTATAAGCAGCAAATAGCAATTTACGATGGAAATACATATCTTTTATCATATTGTCATGGTATATTTTATTTTTGTGTGTTGATTATGGTCCTACCTTGTTGTAGTATCGAGGTAGTTATGAGTAAAAGTCTTTAGGCTACTTGAATTCAACGAAAAAGGTATGTTAAGGCTATTCTCTTCTTACGGCATGTTTCCTTAAAGCTTAGGAACAATGTAATTGAGTTGTTATCGTTGTTATACTTGTAGTCATTATTGTTGATTGTTGGCTGCTCGAGTGGATATAATCCTCTCTTATCGGGATGCTTATTCAGTAGTAGCGTCCCTATGTTGGACACGACTTAGAGGCTATTTGTATAGGTTGCGTATAACTAAATTGCTTGCTTTTAGCTGTTGGATTGTTATTGTTGCCCTTTGGGAAATTGTGGTTAGCTGCAAGAATGTAATCTATGCCTAGAAGGGCTATATTGGACAGGCGGCTAGAAGGGCTATGAGTTACTTATAGGGCTATATTGACGCCTAGAAGGGCTATGAGTTGCCTACGAGGCCATGTTGTTGCCTAAGAGGGCTATGAGTTTCCTATATGCTATATTGAAGCCTAAGAGAGCTATGTGCTGCCTACAGGGCTATACTATTGCCTAAGAGGGCTATGTGACTGCCTACGGGGCAAGGGGACTATCGATAGGGGTATATAGACTGATTGACACCTTTTGGGCTTATGGGGGCCTGGGTAGGTGGTCTTGTGTTGTTTGTACCTGTCGAGCTTATGGGGGCTTGGTTAGGTTGTTGTTTTATTATTTTTGATAAGTTTATATTTAGGAACAGTTCAGTATGCTTATCTTATTCTTGATTTATTTACCGGATTACTTTAGTATATTAGGATATCTGCTCATAGTCTATTGTCTTTCATACTCGGTACATTATTTTGTACTAACGCCCCATTGCCTGGGGGTGTTTCTTTCATGCATGCAGGTCCTGACAGATGACCCAGTAGACCTCCTCAGCAGCAGGATTGACTTCTATCCGGTTGGCTAGCCCCTTTCCTCCAGAGCTTCCAGAGTTGGGAGGTTTGTTAGCTTTTGTTGTATATATTTTTATGGGTAGGCTTGCATATTAGTGTGTGGGGTTTATACCTACGTTATGGCCATACTGACCTAGTTTGTTAATTTGTTGAAGCTTGTTAGTTGTGTGATACATTGTCTTGATATACCTGCTTTCAGTTTCAGTATAGAGAATCATGGTGGCCTCGACGGCTCAATCAGGACTTCTGTGCTAGTTGCCTATTTCTTTATATGAACTCTTGGGAGTAGTTGTTTCTTTTATGGATATGTTTACAGGGGCCTTGCCGGCCGCGGACTTAATTTTAAGCCGAGATATACTTGTTTGTTTTCTTGACTGCGTGTGGCTTCCATGTGCTAGTAGCAAATGGTTCAGCAGGGTCGGCTCGAGCCTGATTTTTGGCATTAGGAAACAGTTGCGCCCTTGAATCTGGGGCGTGACACTCCCTGTCTGTCACTTTTATTAATTTTAGTATTTTGTTGCATTTGAAGACAAAATGCTTTTTATTTGTGGTGGGGTGAGGTATTTCCATACCTACCTCTTGTGATTATTATTTTTGTTTGGGTTTTTGTGGTGTAAATTGTGTTTTGATATTGTTTTGTGGATGTTTGAGCTTGTGTCTCCGTATTTTAAATGTAAATGGTTTTGACCCTTTCTGAAAAATTTTGCCACCTCTTGTTGTGTTTGATTGTGGTTGTTCTTGTGTGTAAATTTAAGTATCAGTTATGATCAATACCGATGACTTGAATAGTTCTCTTAATCAAACAAAAATTAATGTGCAACTACGATGAGGCCAAATGAAGTTGCATAGATGATATGCGAACTTTTTAAATCTCATTGTGACTAGCCAGTTATCGAATGAGTCTCTTGTGATGAACATTGCACACTAGCGAAAGTGTTGAGTCTTATTTGATATTGGTGCCAATGCCTTATGTGATGAGCTTACCATGAACCTTGTGTGATGACACCTAGAATTTTCCCCATTGGTCCAGTTGACTAAGTGATGCAAACTCTTGAAATGATCTTAGGCAACAATTTTGAAGAGTTAAACAATTTGACATTATACCTCTTTTATGGCCAACCTTGTGAGTGTGCGAACTTTGCTTGAACACCATTTGAGCTTTATCCTTTTCTTGGAAGAAATTTGATGAAATATTAATCCCTCTTTATCCATGTCAAATAATCCTCATGAAGAGTGGTTTGTTTGAATAGCAAATTTAGGCCAAAAGTCTAAGTTGGGGGTGTGGTGAAAAGACAAGGTAAATCAAGAAGTGCAAAGAAGTCCCCCTTGATCAATGGTTTTGAGAAAGATGGAACCCCTCCATACAAAAAAAAAAGAATAATGAAAAAGAAAAAGAAAGAAAAAGTTGAGAAATAAAGTTGTGAAAGTTGCAAAAGAAATGGGGTGTTTGGTATTCCATGTGAAGTGAATAATGGGGTGAAATTTTGGGCATGAGTGCAAGTGTTGAAGAAAAGGAAAGAAAGTGTTGTTCATACCACATTTCATGAGGATAACAATCACTGATCCTAAATGACCATACGTTTACACTCAGCCCCATTACAAGCCTTGAAAAAACCTTTTTGATCTTGAGTGAGCTGAAACGAATGTTGGTTGGAAAATAAGGGCAAACCTATGGGTGAAGTCATGCATGTGTTCATCTTTGTGAGTGTGAGAGTTGTATGTGATTCCGGAACTATAAATTGTTGAAGAATAGTGTGTGAATATGGAATCATTCTTTATGTGAAGGCATTTGAGTACCTTTGTTGAGCTTGAACTTGCATTTGAAGCAAGTATTGTGAACTTGAGAATCTTTGGTAATAGTGAGTCACAACTTGAACCTTTGAGAGCACAATTGATCCTTGCATGAGTAAGTTGAGTCTTTTTGTGTGCATTAATGATTGAGTCTAATGTAGCACTGTTTGAAACATCATTTTTGAACTGCTGAACTTGAGTTTTACTTGAGGACAAGCAAAAGTGTAAGTTGGGGGGTTGATGAGTCCGAGATTTGGACTCATTTAGGGCTTTATTTATAGTGATTGTCCTCAAATGTTTATTTTGTGCCAATAACTAATGTAAAACCCTTGATTTCCATGTATATAGATCGAAGAACAAAGCAAGGACACTAATTTGCAAAAAGGAACAAAGCGAGCTGAAAGAATGAAGAAAAGCAAGTCTGGTGATCGCCAAGTCCACTTGGCGAGTCGCCAAATGGCTGCTTGACCGCCTAAAGTTCCAATGTGCCAAACCCTGAAGGAAATAACCAATTTGGCGAGAGAAAGGACCAGTCGGTGGATCGCCGAGTGGTTCCGCGATGGAGTGTTGAATCGCCCAAAGTTATAGTTCTTGAGGATGCTAAAGGCTAAGGCAAAAAGGGCGATGGAATTGACCAAAGCGCAGATCGCCGAGTGGTTTATCGAGACCGACTTACTTCGCCGAGTGACACTTCGCAGCATATTTTTGGTGACTATAAATACATTTTGGAATCAATTGAACTGTATATGATATCATTATATTTTATTCTATTATTAAGTTTTGAACTGAGAGACAAGTTTTCTCTACTTTTCCTTAATTTTGAAGAATTGAAGTTTTTCACTTTTGAGTATTTGGAAGTGGGTCTTTGAGATTTTTCGACTTGGAACATTGTAAAGATGAAATCAATCTTACCTAGTTGATGGAAACTCAATTTGGTAACAATTTTTATCTTTTTATAATGTCTAGCTAAAACCCCAATTCTTGGACTGTGATTATGTGATTATGGGCTGATTTAGTTTATGGGTATTTCTAATTGCTACTTTAAATGTTATTTAGAAGTTAGTTCAATCATTAATTATGGTTTAATTTAAGAATTGTAGTTGCAAATACAGTTCTACCCTTGTGTTTTTTTCTTGCTCGAGAGAGATATTTTAAAACTAATCTTTTTGATTGATAATATGTGGGTATTGGGTTGACACGGGTTCAGCTCAAGAGAGTGAATTCTAAACCTAATCCCAAACATTCAGCTCAAGAGAGTGAATGCACTAAGGTGTGGGTTGTTCTTATTTTGCATGCTTGTCGATGTTCGGGAGAAATCGACTTGATTCGGGGTGAATTGTTCGAGAGAATTTTTACCTCCTCTATAGCCTAGATTACTCACTAATATCTAGCTATTTTCTAATAGTTGCAATTACCCATTTGTCTATATTAGCCTATAATCGATCGCATCCCAAGAACCCATCTCATTATCGTATTTCGTATTGTTTACCATTGTTTGTAGTTGATAATTAAAATAAAAACCCCCTTATTTGACAATCGTGTCACCCTCTGACTTGAATTATGTTTTATTCGATAATTTCTATACCTATGAATGATTTGACCATGTTCGTACTTCCTAATTGATTCTCAAACATGTATCACTCACTGTGGGATTCGACCCCATCTCATTTAGTTGGGTTTTATACTGACTAGAGATTGTTAACACTTAGAATTGGATGAAGTGTCCTTGAATCGTTAATCAAAATGTCAAATCGGGAGATCAAGAGTATCCTGGCCAAGACAGTAAAGAAAATAGGACTGATTGGTCTCGAAAGCTTGATGATTCGCACCGCATACAAAACACCAATCGGTATGTCTCCGTATCAGCTAGCCTTCAGAAAATCTTGCCATTTACCGATTGAGTTAAAACACAAAGCATTATGGGCATTGGAAGCTCTAAATCTGGACTAGGCAAAGACTTCAAAGGAGAGAGTAGATTAGCTAAATGAGTTGGACGAATTCAGGTTCAGGGCTTATGAAAGTTCAGCTCTTTACAAGGAAAGTATTAAGAAGTGGCATGATTCTAGGATCCTTAAAATGGAGTTCAGAGTTGGAGATTGGGTGTTACTATATAACTCTCGACTCAGACTCTTTCCGGGAAAGCTCAAATCCAAATGGTCAGGTCCAGTTAGAGTAACACGGGCGTTCACAAATGGTGCCATTGAAGTCAAAGGCAAAGAGGGACCTGCATTCAAAGTGAATGGGCAACACTTGAAGTTGTACTTTGGCAAATGCCAAGAGATTTCTCCTATTGAGGTGGTGTATCTGGAAGATGTTTGAGAGCATTTCCATGTCGTGTCATGACGTTAAATAAGGCACTTCTTGGGAGAGAACCCAAGTGTTAGTAACTCAAATAATGTGTGTTGATTTTGCAGGTGCAAGCAATTATGCGAGATGCAGACACCATTGGTGAATCACCGAATTTGTTCGGCGAGACCGACATAGTCCGCCTTCTGGACTCTAAAGATGGAGTTGAGATACTGGAACATTAGGCGGGGAATCTGCATTACTCGGTGACTCCCTGAAGTGATTGGGCTACCCAATTTTCTCTGCCCTTATGCCCCAGCTCTGACAGCCTGCCCTAATGGGTCATTCGATGCGGTAGCAAGTCCATTATGCAAAGCGCCAACTTGTTCGGCGAACTCCTTCAATTCCTCATTTACAATGAAGAATACATAAAACCCTAAGAGAATTGGGTTGAAATCATATTAGAGATTGAGATTCTTTTGGAACCCAATGGATGAAAGGAACCTATTGTTGAAGTTCCCACATACCTTGGGTAATCAAAGCCCTAGCAATGGAGGAAGAAATCTTGGAGCTTTAAACCCTAGTTTTTCACCTTAGGAGCTTCAGAGAGAATTGGAGAAGAAATCCTTTGAGAGAATTTGTGATTTTGAATGAATGGGAGGGAATCTGTATCATTTGAAAGGGTAAGAACAGTTATAGGGCCTTAGAATAGTCTAGAAAAAAACTACGTAATTTAGGTATTAAAAGATAGAAAAAGATCCTAATAACCCTGAATAAAACTATCATACAAGTTCTATGAGTTTGGTCTACGGTTCGTAGAAACTTCTACGGACCATCCTATTGACTCGTAGAACCAAGTACTGGAGACCAAAATTCTAAGCAACTTCCATAGAACCTTTCTACGGATTGTCATATTTTCTACTGCTCGTTGATCCATCCTAGACATCCCATGTGCAAAAATCTTCCAAGTCCAAACCACTTTCCATGAACCCTGGACTACGAGCCATCAAACACTCTACTATCCATGCAACCAACTATAGACCTAGGGTCACTAAAAATCACAGAGTCTAGATCTCCTTCTACGGGGACTTCCTACGGCCCATAGAGATTCCTACGATTCGTCCTGATGATTCGTATAATATCATTAGAGACTTGATATTTTTCAAAAACTCAACCTAGTTTCTACGAGTGTGTTCTTACGATCCGTAGGACTTTCTACGGTTCGTAGGTTGGCTTGTAGAAACCTGCACCAGTACAATTTCTACAACTTTTTTTCCAAACTCAATTTTAATATTCTGAGGTGTTACAACCACCTTCATTAGCATCGCCCCAAACTCCTCTATTAATGTTGATGTTACTTCCCCTATATCATGAAATGCTTGGTGGTCAAACAGAAAAACGTTTGAGTTAACTTTAATAGAAAAAAAAAGGCATTCGATTAGTGAACAAAATGTTATCTTTATTTGAGTTTCAAAATTTTTTTTATTTTTTTTTTGCAGTGATCTATTACAAAAGCTCTATCAGCTTCATGCTTGGATGATTTGTCACATAAGATTAAATGTTTTGATTCATGACAGTGACACTAACATCGATAATAGTGCTTACATAGATATTGATGTAAATGTTAAGGTATGAAATCCTACTTTAGTATGAAGTAAGGATTACCTTTACGAAGATTTCAAGTCATTGAGTGAGTTTCTTAATTATCTTCTTTTTTTCAATCAAAAGCTATTCAAAGTCATTTTGTTACTATAAAATTACATAGACAAGGGCGAAAAATGGAACATATTTTCTTTCTGTATAAATTAATGCACAATCCTTGTTGTTCAACAAAATAAAATATAGCTCACCTAATTGACACGATAACAATACATATTGTTCACACAATTACCTTTTGCATTTTGGGAAAGAGATGTATGGATATTTGCCTAAAGATGAAAATAGAAGATAACAAGTGCTGAAGAAATCTTAAAAGAATTCTATATAATAATATGTGATGAGTACATCCTTAATTGATTATTTGTGTTGTCTAGAGATAAAACACTATTTTGAGTGCATTTAAGCATTATATATTTTTATTATGAATGGTTGTTAATCTCTATTTCTACTATATAGAAAAGGCGAGTGCAGGATTACCAATGACAATGTTATAAATATGTCACGAGCATCCGTTTCTTTTTCATTCCAGATATTTTATACTTCTCTTACTATGTGGTGGCTTCAAATCCACAAATTATAAAATATTTTCACTTTCCCCATCTACAAAGACTTGTTTAGAATAAGCATAAACATATAACTGCTTTTATCAACTCACTCCATATCTCCTCCCTTCAATACGAAAGATATTACCACTTATTAATAAAGAAAAATTTGGAGTTGCTTTTGATTGTCCTGCCTACTTCAGTTGCTTAAAGCAAATACCTACTTGTTGATGTGTCTTCTTCTGTCTATTTCTGCATTTTCTTCGTTGTAATTTTTTCTAGAATTTATTATATATTAAAAAAATTATATATAAGTATTATAAATTACAATAAATTATATTAATAAAAGAATTAAGACCTTGAGCACCTTTCGGTTGGCCTGCCTGCTTCAGCTGCTTGAAGCAGGCAGCTGCCCGTTGATGTTTTTACTTCTATCTGTAATAATTCGGAAAATTTTTTTGAGCTAAGACTTGAACCATCCTTCGTAGTGAGTAAGTTTTTTCAAGGAATTTAAAATTTCATAAGTGTTAAGGTCACTAGATGTAGCACCTTGATTTCCAAAAAAAACTAAATTGGAAATAGCGAAATCTGAAATTTTGCAAGTTATGCTTAAGTTATGAGTTTTGGGTCAACTTAAAATGACCATAACTCTTAGTACATGATGACTTAGGTGGCCTACAAGATAGCTAATGAAAGGTCTTTGAATTATCTTTCCAATGCCACCGAGTTTTCTAAGTTTTGAGGTATGAGTGAGTTATGCCCTTTTGAAGTCAAGTTGTCCAGTTAAGGAAAGTTACCCGAAAATAGTGAGGGGTATTTTGGTCTTTTCCTTATCAAATCTTCATTTTTAGTAAGGTTTAAAGGGTCTAATCCTATTGGGTTCAGTTTTATAATCCTAATATACGCCTAGAGTTTTAGATGAGAGTTCAAGAAGAGAAAAGAGAAGAAAAGAGGAGAAGATCAAAGCGTTCGTCGAGGTTCTTGAGTTTTGTTGCGAATTTTCGCCTTTGGTTTAATCCCTAAGAGGTATGTAAGCTTCAATAGTGTTGGGTTTGTTCATGCACACGCCAGTTATGAGTTTCTTTTGTGAATCTATCCATAAATATTGAGCAATTTAATTTCTTGATAAGTGTTCTTGAAGTTTTCTTATCGATTCAGTTTTAATGTAAGATTGTAGTTGGGTCAACTTCAAACAACCATATCTCTTAAAATATATAGAGTTACATGAGCCATAACCTATTATTTTAAAGGTATTTGAATCTACTTTCCAACGCCACCAATTTTGCGTCAATCCAATTTCAAAGTAAAAAGTTATGACTACCTTAGTAACCTATACAGTGTTGTTACGAATTTGCCGACGGGAAAACATTAAAGAGGGTTGTTTTTGTTTTTTTTACCTCCAAGAAAACCCTAAACGAATATCTTAAATAACAAAAGGCTCAAAACAATCAAATTTTCATCTTTTAATCCATCATTCTCTTCTCTCTCAAGCCCGAGGGCAAAACCCTAAGGAAAAATCAAAGTAGAAGACTCCATTCAAGATTCTTCGAATCTTTTTTCAAGATTCTTCGAATCTTTTTTCAAGATTCTTTCAATCTTTTTCAAGATTCTTCTTCAAAGTAAGTCTTTCTCCAAGAGTTCCATTTTTTTTCAACTCAAATTCTTCCATACAATTATGAATTACTAATGAAAATCATAATTCTTGGCCATAGAGATTTCAAGAAACTAATTGAAGAATCTCAAGAAAGGTTTTCTTGATTGTTTACCTTCAAGCTAGGTTTCAAGGCTTCTAATCAAGTTCTTCTTCAAGATTCTTCAAGATTCTTCAAGATTCTTCAAAATTCTTCAAGAACCTTTTATTTCAAGTATTCAAGGCTATCATAGTGTTGTACTTGTTCGTCCTCACGCCCTACATCTACTCTCAGATCAGTAAAAGAGTAATCTAAGATACTTTCCCTAGATTTGAGTATCCTTGAGATAAGTTGATTTCGAGTTCTTGAATTCATGTTTTTTTAAAGTTCTATTCATAATTATCAAATTTCAATATTGTTATTGAGATCCTTCATATCATGAATCATAACTCTACAATTCATAATTCAAATTAAAAAGAGAGTTAAGAATAGAGTACAAGAAAGTCTTTGAGTTCAATTGTGAATCCTATGAAATCAACTATCGATTTGAGCTAAGGTTTGAGGAATTAAGTATGAGAATCAGAAGAGTCGTAGACATGAGTTCCATATTATTATTTAGACCCTGGAGTCGAGTCGTTCAAGCCCATAAATTCCGCATAAACTCGATCAGTTGAGTATCTTTGAGAGGAGTAGTGTCTTCAAGTTCTAAGTCCTCAGTATTGAGTCCTAATCATTTTGGGATTATATTCCTAATCATGGGGCTACTACATGTTACCCATGAAGGTCCTTTAGTTGAGTAGTTCATGCCCATAATTCCGTATGAACCCTATGAGTCGAGTATTCTTGAGATGAGAAGTATTATTGAGTCCCTGAGTTGAGTAGTTCATGCCCATAATTCTGCATGAACCCTCCGAGTCGAGCATTCTTGAGATGAGTAGTATCATTGACTCCTTGAGTTCTACAGTTGTTGAGTTCCAAGTATTGAGTTCTTTCACGTCCATATTTCGGCATGAACTCTATTTTAAGAAGTCTTTTTACAAATTGTCTTAAAACTTGTTTTAAAGACTTGAGCATTGAGTTGATGAAGAGTAGAGCTGAGTTCATTCTCTATAAAATGATATATGTGAACTTACTATTACCAAGAGTAAATGTTTTCACATTTAAAAGAGAAGAAAACTGAGATTTCCAAAAGAGTTTTGAGTAGTTTGAGTAACATCTCTTTTTAGAGAAAGATTTTGAGTAATAATCTCCAACCACACAAAGAGTTATGTTTTTAAACATATGAGCTAGTTATATTTTGGGAGTAGTATTGAGCATCGATATGGGGACGAGTACGAGTTCAGATAACTCACATCTCCATAATCCGTGTAACCAGCATGGGCAGAAAAGGATCATACTTTTTAGATGATTCCTTAATGATTTTTAGCATAGACTAGTGGATCCACTTAATGAGTTAGGGTTTATACCCCTGGCAGGGTATAGGACGGCCCTGACAGCATGAGGCAAAATATTGTACCATCACTTAAGCTCATAGAGATGGTTGTCAGTTAGAGAAACTCCCACAGAGATACTTTGTATTATTATATACATATAGTTTACTTTGTATTTTCATATACAAGAAGAGTTTATCTGGTATCCTTGCATACAAACTGAGTTGCTTTCTATTGTTTTAAAAGTTTTACATATATTGCATATGTGTTTTTGCTTTATATTGAGTTGAGTATCCAGAGTTGAGTACCCAGAGTCGAGTATCTTATTATTGATTTGAGCCTTATGTCACTGAGTTGAAAATCTTATCATTGAGTTGAGCCTTATTTCACTGAGTTAAATATCTTATCATTGAGTTGAACTATGTTTCTTATTCTTGAGTTGAGTTTAGTTGAGTGAGTTGAGAGGAGGTAAGTATGTTTCTTTTTTATCAAGTTCAAGCTTATTTTTAGGCTTTAGAAGTCCCCCTACATGCTCTTTCATTCCACGTACTGAGCCATTTGGCCTGCATCATTTCATTATGCAGATACAGGTATTCAGAGTCATCAATAAGAGCTTCGTTGATACCACATGGAGTTCGAGTTAGCTATGGTGAGCCTCCTTGCTTTCAGAGGATTTCATTTACTTTTCAGTTTTTTCAGGATGTCGTGGGTCTTTTCTCGACTTCCATCTATGTCATTTAGAGGCTTCATAGATTGACAACAAAGTTTTAAAAGTCTATTCATTTATTTTGTTGAATGTTTTAAAGACTTAAGTTGCCTATTTTGTGGCGAGTTGAATATATTATTTTTATTCAGAGTTTTCATTTGAGTTAAAGCTTGGTATTTGAGTTTCATGAAATTTTATTCAGTTTTTAATCTTTATATGCTTGAGTTAGTATTCCACTTGTAGTCAATTGGGGACCAACAAAGGTTCTCGAGTGCCGTCCACGTCTAGGGTGTAGGCTCGGGTCGTGACAAACTTGGTATCAGAGAACAGAGTTCAAGAGTCCTATGGTGTCTATGAAGCCATGTCAAGTAGGATCTTATTTATGGTTGTGAGGGCCCCACTTCTATAAATGAGGGACTACAGACATTTAACAAAAGTTTTCCTTCTTTCATACTCTTAATAGTGCAATAGAGTTATGTCAAAGAGATTTATTCATACTCGTGCGTTTCTCATATTCATTAGACTACCCCTCATACTAAAGGTGGTTGAAAAGTAAATTTGAAAAAATCCTTTATCAATGAGTTGCTCCTAGCAAAAGTCTTAAGGAAGTCATGAGACTCCAGAGGGGATTGAGAGAAACCCATGAGTAAGTGTTCATTTTAAGAAGAATGCACCCATGTTCATATGAATTGTGCATTTGACCTAAAAGTGAGTTCTACTCTCTTCTCTAAGCCATGTTTCAATTGAGATCCTTATGAGGAAGTATGTTTAGAGCTTGGGTAGTATTTTCGCCCAAAAAGGTAGCACGAGTTACGAGATCACGAGCAATAGTGGAGAAAAATCCAGAGTTAGAGGAAAGTATGCATAGGTTTAGTAATCTAAGAAAGGGATATGATGTTTTGACAAGCTATATTACTATAGTCATGCACTAGTAAGTTACTAATGAAGAGTTTTCCCTTATGGGTGGACTAACAAGTGATGAGTTGTGAAGATTCCCTCATAGGAGGTAGAGTGTGTTGTACCTAGAAAATAGTTTGTGATAAAGTGTCATTGTGGAGGTAATGACCAAGTATACGTGTTGAATAGAAGAGCAGGAGTATTCATGAGGTGATAGATCTAAGCTAGCTTATGATATGTTTGAGAGGGTAATGATGTTCAGAAGGTTATAGAACTGATTAAGTAATGAGGTATAGTATAGTAGGTGAGCAACCGTATTGATATTCGGGTTTAGTAATGAAAATTAAGCTTGAATTTGGGATGAGTGTCATGATCAAAAGAATGGCAACATGAGGGTGATGATGTTAGTCTTGGGATTTGATCTGGTAGACTTGACATATAGTAGGTGAGGAATTGAGATGTTAGCTACAATAAATATGAGTGGTACAAGTGAGAGACCCTAACCTTTAGATAAGGGCAGTGAAGTGTGGCTAAGTCACAAGAGTACCAAGATCATTAAGATGTGTACCGAGAGGGTATGTAATCAGAATAGGTTAACAGAAACACCTTATAAAGAAGTCTTAGTACCTTCTTATTGAGAGTTCGGTAGTCATGATATAAAATTCTCCCGAGTGTTAGAGTAAAAATGGATGTATATTAGTTAGAGATAATGGAATAGGTCTATAGCTTTCAAGTGTCAGCTTCAGACCTAAGGGGGCGATGACAAGATGAGAAATCAAGTCAAGTGTTTGAGAGTAAGATAGTAATGAGTTCCAAAGAGTATGAGAGATATCTTTTCAGAGGTTCTCTTAGTAATAGAGTGATGTTAAAAAGAGTAGGTTGATGTTCTTATTGTGATACTGATGGTGTGATAATTCCATCTAAGGGTATAAATGAGAAGGATGAGGTTTTACTATGAGGAATAGTTAAATGAGAGCCCTTAGTTGGTTCCGAGGGATTTGGTTAGTAGGAGTCCATGTAGTTGTTAGAAGTACTAAGCTTGAATGTGGTGGTAAGGAGTAATAGTCTTGGGATGAGATTCCCTATATAGAGGTATAGAACCCAAACCTAAGGATTTGGTTTAAGATTGAGTATAGTGAGATCGTACCATTAGAATCAAGCCTTAGCAACAGTAACCCCATTCCATAGCCAGTCTAATCATCATTCGAGGACGAATGATCCCAAGGGGGAGATATTGTAACAATCCGGAAAAAAAATGAGCTAAGACTTGAACCATCCTTCGTAGTGAGTAAGTTTTTTCGAGGAATTTAAAATTTCTTAAGTGTTAAGGTCACTAGATGTAGCACCTTGAGTTCCAAAAAGAACTAGATTGGAAATAGCAAAATCTGAAATTTTGCAAGTTATGCTTAAGTTATGAGCTTTGGGTCAACTTATAACAACCATAACTCTTAGTACATGATGATTTAGGTGGGATACAAGATATCTAATTAAAGTTCTTTGAATTATCTTTCCAACTCCACCGAGTTTTCTACGTTTCGAGGTCCTATGAGTGAGATATTCCCATTTGAAGTCAAGTTGTCCAGTTAAGGAAAGTTACCCGAAAATAGTGACGGGTATTTTGGTCTTTTCGTTACCAAATCTGATTTAATTCATTTTTAGTAAGGTTTTAAGGGTCTAATCCTATTAGTTTCATATTTATAATATTAATATACGCCTAGAGTTTTAGTTGAGAGTTCAAGAAGAGAAAAGAAGAGAAAAGAGGAGAAAAGAGGAGAGGAGCAAAGCGTTCGCCGAGGTTCTTGAGTTTTGTTGCTGATTTTCGCCATGGGTTTAATACCTAAGAGGTATGTAAGCTTCCATAGTGTTGAGTTTGTTCACCACACACCAATCATGAGTTTCTATTGCGAATATATCCATAAATATTGAGAAATTAAATTTTTTGATGAGTTTTTGATAAGTGTTCTTGAAGTTTCATTATCGATTAAGTTTTGATATAATATTCTACTTGGGTCAACTTCAGATGACTATATCTCTTAGAATATAAAGAGTTGCATGAGCCATAACCTATTAAATTAAAGGTATTTGAATCTATTTTCCAACGCCATCAATTCTGCGTCAATTCAATTTATGACTAAAATATTATGACTACTTTAGTAACCTCTACAGTGCTGTTACGAATAAGCCGACGGGAAAATAATAAAAAGGGTTGTTTTTGTGTTTTTACCTCCAAGAAAACCCTAAACGAATTTCTTGACTAATAAAAGGCTCAAAAAAATCAGATTTTCATCTTTTAATCCATCTTTCTCTTCTCTCTCAAACCCGAGGGCAAAACCCAAAGGAAAAATCAAAGTAGAAGACTCCATTCAAAATTCCTCCAATCTTTTTCAAGATTCTTCCAATCTTTTTCAAGATTCTTTCAATCTTTTTCAAGATTCTTCTTCAAAGTAAGTCTTTCTCCAAGTGTTCCATTTTTTTCAACTCAAAATTCCTCCATACAATTATGAATCACTAATGAAAATCATAATTCTTGGCCATAGAGATTTCAAGAAACTAATTCGAGCATCTCAAGAAAGGTTTTCCTTATTGTTTACTTTCAACCTAGGTTTCAAGGCGTCTAATCAAGTTCATCTTCAAGATTCTTCAAAATTCTTCATGATTTTTCAAGGACCTTATTTTTCCAGTTATGTAAGGCTATCATAGTATTGGACTAGTTCATCCTCACACCCTACATCTACTTTAAGATCAGTAAAAAAGTAATCCAGGATACTTTCCCTAGATTTGAGTATTCTTGAGATAAGTTGATTTTGACGTCTTGAATTCATGTTTCTTTTAAAAGTTCTATTCCTAATTATCGAATTGCTATAATATTATTGAGATCCTTCATATCATGAATCACAACTCTTGAATTCATAATTCAAATTCAAGAGAGAGATAAGAGTAGAGTCCAAGAAAGTCTTTGAGTTCAATTGTGAATCCTCTAAGATCAACTATCGATTTGAGCTAAGTTTTGAGGAAGTATGATAATGACAAGAGTTGAATACATGAGTTCCATATTATTATTTCGACCCTTGAGTTGAGTCGTTCATGCCCATAAATTCCGCATGAACTCCATCAGTTGAGTATCTTTGAGAGGACTAGTATCTTCAAGTTCTAAGTCTTGAGTATTGAGTCCTAATCATTTTGGGATTATATTCCTAATCATGGGGCTAATGCATGTTACCCATGAAGGTCCTTGCGTTGAGTAGTTCATGCCCATAATTCCGCATGAACTTTATGAGTCAAGTAGTCTTGAGATGAGAGGTATTATTGAGTCCTTGAGTTGAGTAATTCATTGCCCATAATTCTGCATGAACCCTCTGAGTTGAGCATTCTTGAGATGGTTAGTATCATTGACTCCTTGAGTTGTTGAGTTCCAAGTATTGAGTTCTATGCATGGTTATTGAAAACATTGAATTGAGTCGTTCACGTCCATAATTCGGTTGAACCCTATTTTAAGAAGTCTTTTTACAAATTGATTTTAAAAAAATTTAAGGACTTGAGCATTGAGTTTATGAAGAGTAGATCGCATTTCATTTTCTTTAAAATGATATATGTGAACTTACTATTGCCAAGAGTAAATGTTTTCACATTTAAAAGAGAAGGAAACTGAGATTTCCAAAAGAGTTTTGAGCAGTTTGAGTAACATCTCTTTTTAGAGAAAGATTTTGAGTAATAATCTCAAACCAAAGAAAGAGTTATGTTTTTAAACATATGAGCTAGTTACATTTTGGGAGTAGTATTGAGCACCGATATGGGGACTAGGACGAGTTCAGATAACTCAAGTCTTCATAAACTGTCTAGCCAGCATCGATAGAAAAGGGTCATACTAGTGGATCCACTTAGTGAGTTAGGTTATATACCCCCGGCAATGTATAGGACGGCCCTAGCAGTGTGAGGCAAAACATTATACCATCAGTTAAGCTCGTAGAGATGATTGTCGGTTAGAGAAACTTCCACAAAGATATTTTGTATTCTTATATACATATAGCTTACTTAGTATTTTCATATACAAGCAGAGTTCATTTGGTATCCTTGCATACAAACTGAGTTGCTTTCTACTATTTTAAAAGTTTTCCATGTATTGCATATGTGTTGTTGCTTTATATTGAGTTTAGTATCCAGAGTTGAGTATCTAGAATTGAGTACCCAGAGTTGAGTATCTTATTATTGAGTTGAGCCTTATGTCAGTGAGTTGAATATCTTATCATTAAGTTGAGCCTTCTTTCACTGAGTTGAATATCCTATCATTGAGTTGAACTATGTTTCTTATTCTTGAGTTGAGTTTAGTTGAGTGAGTTGAGAGGAGGTAAGTATGTTTCATTTTTATCATTCAAGCTTATGTTTATGCTTTATAATTCCCCTTACATGCTCGTACACTCCACGTACTGAGTCATTTGGCCTGCATCATTTCATGATACAGATACAGATATTCAGAGTCATCAAGAGGAGCTTTGTTGATACCACATGGAGTTAGAGTTAGATATGGTGAGCCTCCTTACTTCTAGAGGATTTCATTTACTTTTCAGTTTTGTCACGATGTCGTGGGGCTTGTCCTGACTTCCATCTTTTTCATTTAGAGGCTTTATAGATAGACAGTAGAGTTTCAGAAGTCTGTTCATTTATTTTGTTAAACGTTTTAAAGACTTAATGTAACACCTCGCTATTTGAAAGAACTAGAAAGATCTAGAATTAGAAAGAGTTGCTTTTGGAAAGAATGAAAATTTAGAAAATTTGGTTAAGTAATGTTAAATTTGAGTTTTGGGTCAAAT
>JAJOOS010000514.1:0-46411 GCA_029582725.1 Solanum chiquidenum
TTTTACAAGCCCAAATTTGAAATAAAATATATAAACATTGAAAACTATAAACTAACTAAAAATATATCAACAAAGTAGATTATAAATAATATTTTTTATCTATAAATAAAATAAAATTATATATATATATTACAAAATTTTACAAGCCCAAATTTGAAATAAAATATATAAACATTGAAAACTATAAACTAACTAAAAATATATCAACAAAGTAGATTATAAATAATATTTTTTATCTATAAATAAAATAAAATTATATATATATATTACAAAATTTTACAAGCCCAAATTTGAAATAAAATATATAAACATTGAAAACTATAAACTAACTAAAAATATATCAACAAAGTAGATTATAAATAATATTTTTTATCTATAAATAAAATAAATTTTTATATATATATATTATGTCGGTTTGGTTTGGGTTCGGTTTGACTTTTTTTCTTTTAATACCAAACCAAACCAAGAGTGGTCGGTGCTTTCTATTTTCAACACAAACAATAGAAACAAAACTGAAAATTAAGTAAGTAGAACAACTAAGAAGAACAGTTATTTTTACTAAATTAAGAATTCTCAAGCAACACCACTCCCCGACAGCAGCGCTATTTTGATGTTTGCGTAATCAAGACACAACTTCCAATGCAAATGTCTACGATCGTACAATAGTAAAGTAACCCAACCAAGGGTTGGGGTCGAGTCCCAAGGGAGTGGGCTTGAGAATTAATAGAAAAATAAAATTTACTTCTAATTAGTCATAGCTAAAAATATTTTCGAATATAAACATGTTAAATCTAAGGGGTGATGCAAGCGTCAATTATCAATGGGGGGTTTGTAAACAAGTAAAGAGCAAAAACAACAAAAATAAAGAGAGATACGAATATGGAGATAGGGTTCTTGGGATGTGATAGGAATACGGGAAAAACTAAACTATTGGGTACATGCTTTTGATAATAAATCCGTTGAATATTTGTGACTAGGCTAGACTATAGTGGGGGTAAATTCTCTCTCGAGCAACTTACCCCGAATCAAATGGGTTTCTCTAGGACACCCACTTGCCGCATGAAGAACAACCTACTCCTTAGCCCACTCACTCTCTCGGGCTGAGTGTTTGGGAGAAGGACTAGGGTTCAATCTCTCAAGCTGAACCTCATGTCGACCCAATCCCACCGGCCATCAATTTAGTAGTCTTAGTTTTACGACCTCTCTCTCGAGCAAGCTGAAAACACAAAGGTGAAATCGTATTTGCAACTACAATTTCATTAAGTTCCACCACAACTACTAAATGAAATCACATCTAAACAACAAATAAATTATCAACATGCAAGACCCAACAGCTAATCTAACCCATATTCACAAAATCACACTCCAAGAATTGGGGTTTTAGCTAGACATGTAAAAAAGATAGAAATTTATACCAATACGAGTTTGCATTCAAATGGGTATGAATATTTTAGTCTTAAAACAAGCCAAGATTGAAGAATCCACAAGACCCAAGTCCAAATTCTTGGAGTTGAAACTCTTTGAATCTTCAAGTTCTTCAAAACCCTCTCCAAACTTAGAGCTCAAAATTCTATATTAAATATATGATGTTAAGCTACAACTGTCAACGGGTATTTATAGTTTTCAAAAATCTGTGCTGCAGCGTATGATTCGGCACCGTTAGTCGAGATTGTCAATCAACTTTGCGATCCACCCTTTGGTAGGTTTCATCACCATCTTCCTCTATCCTTAGCATCGTCGTGTTTTGGATCATTGGGCGATATAGTACTACTTTGCGGAACTGCTCGACGACACGCCGACTGCTCCATTTCACCGCCGATTTGATATTTTCCTTCAGGGCTCAGCACACTGGAACAAAAGGCGAGGTAACACCTTTTGGCGGCTCACCGAATGGGTTCGGCGATTCTTAGATTTTCATTTCTTCGTTCTTTCAGCTGCCTTTGTTCCTTTTTTCTAAGTAGTGTCCATGCTTTCCTTCAAACTCCAAATACCTGAAACTTAAGGGTTTTCATCAAATATTGAGACAAAATATGCATTTGAGGATGCTAATTCTATCAAAATATAGACCTAAATGAGTCCAATTTGTGGATTCATCAGTACCAACCAAAATCAGATCAAGACCTTGCTTGGTTTTCACTTTCGAAACAAATGTCGATTATGAACCACAATACCACCTTCATTGGAATCAACTAATCAAACACCCAATCGGGCCAATCTATCAACATCACGAACCAACTTCTTCTTATGACCTTCAACATGAGCAATACTACCTATTGATAGTTAACTAAGAGCATTTGCCACCACATTCACCTTACCAGGTTGATAGAGAACACTCATATCGTTATCCTTTAGCAACTCAAGCCACCTCATTTGGAGAAAATGTAGATCCTTTTAGTTGAACACATATTGCATACCTCTGTGGTCGGTAAATACATCAACATGAAAAACATATAAGTAATGCCTTCATTTCTTTAAGGCAAACTCAATCGACGCGAGTTTCAAATCATGGGTAGGATAGGTCTTTTCATGAACTGTGCATTATCGTGAAGCATAAACAATAACCTTCGCATTTTTCATAATAAAACACCCTAGTCAAATCCTTGAAGTATCACAATAAACAACAAACCCATCAGACCATTCCGGTAGATCCAATACCGGAGCGGAGGTAAGTCTATCTTTTAATTCTTAAAAACTCTTCTCACACTCTTTCGATTATAAAAAATAACTATATTTTGGGTTTATTCCATAAATGGAGAGGAAATCGAAGAAAACCCTTCAAAAAATCTTCTATAATAATCGGCGAAACCTAAGATATTTTGAATATCCGAAGGGGATAAATTTCTAAGCCAACTCTTAATGCATCCATTTTCTTAGGATCTACGTCAATACCCTTACCGAAAACAATGTAACCAAGAAAAGCCACGAATCATAACCAAAACTTACATTTACTAAATTTTGTAAATAGTTGTTTGTCCTTGAAGATTTGCAATACAATCCTCAAATGATTGGTGTGCTCATCCTCAATCCTTGAGTAAATCAAGATATCATCAATAAACATAATCACAAATATGTCTAGATATTTTCAAAACACTTATTTCATCAAATCCATAAATACGGTTAGAGCATTAGTCAAACCAAACGACATCACCAAAAACTCATAATGACCATATCGAATTCAAAAAGTCATCTTCGGAATGTCACCTTCCTTAACCCTCAATTGGTTATAGTCCGACCGAAGGTTGATCTTAGAGAGTAACTTTCTCCTTGGAGTTGATCAAACAAATCATCTATCCTTGGAAGTGGATACTTATTCTTAATGGTAACCTTTTTCAATTACCGGTAGTTAATACACATGTGAAGTTACCCATGCTTCTTATGAACAAACAAAACTGGAGCACCCCATGATACTCGATCGAATGAAACCCTTATCCAACAAATCCTTCAATTTCTATTTCAGTTCCTTAAGTTTTGCCGGTGCCATACGGTAAGGAGGAATAGAGTTAGGTTGCGTATCAGGGTGAATGTCAATATCAAAGTCTATTTCCCTTACTAGGGGAACACCCATGTAGATCATCGGAAAACACTTCCAGAAACTCATTTACAACGAGGATCGACTCAAGAGCATCGATTTAGACATCCATATCCCTAACCTAAATGAGATGACAAACACAACCCTTAGAGATCATTTTTCTAGTTTTAAGACAAGAAACAAGCTGACCCTTAGGAATAAAATTTCCCCTTTTCCACTCAAGGACAAGTTCATTTGGAAATTTAAACTTGACTACTCGGTTTCTACAATCAACAGAATAATAAAAAGAATGGAGCCAATCCATACCTAGAATAACATCGAAATCTAACATTTCAACTCTACAAGATCAACATGAGTTACTCTATAAGATAAGGAGACATGAAAACTTCTATAGACTCTCTTAGCCACAATAGATTCACCCATAGGTGTAGAGATATAAAAATGGTCTATCAATACATTCGGAAGAACGTCAAACCTCATACCCACATATGGTGTCAAAAAAGACAAAGTAGCACTGGGATCAAGCAAAGCATAAACATCAAAATAAAAAATTTCAACATACTGTTAACCACATCGGGAGATCCCTCTTGCTCATGATGAGTTTGAAATGCATAGAATCAGTTTTGCTTAGGAACACTTGAACCCAAACCACTAGGCGGAGCTTGCCTACAATTGTTTCCCTTGTCAATTCTAGACGGACAATCTCTCAAGCGGTGACCACTTGTACCATAACCAAAGCAATTATCCGTACCTATCAAGCATTTTACTGGATGACTCTTGCCACACTTTTGACATATGAAAACTGAAGAACTATTTCCATCACCATTTCCTCCTTGAGGGGTGGGGTAAGAAACCCTATATTTGTTAAACTTAGAAGTCGGAGCATTGGAGGAACCTTGACCAAAAAACTTTGTCGGAACTTAGAATGACCTTGTTAATCGAACCTGGAATGTGAAAAGTCACCATCACTGGTCTTTTACCTCTTTGCTTCCTTAGATCTTTCCTAAAGTTTCTCCTTTTCAATTCGTTGAGCATGAATTATTAGACGAGAAATGTCCATTTCCTTAATAAGCATGAAGGTATGACATTCCTTAACCATCATCTCGGACACACCAGAAACAAACTTACTCATCCTTGCCCTAGAGTCGGCAACCATAGTATGAGCATACCTATACAATTGTGTGAACTTCAAGGCATAATCCTTCACACTCATATTCCCTTGACGAAGGTTAATAAATTCAAGTACCTTTACCACCCTCATCTTAAGGGGAAAGAACCTATCAAGGAAAGCAACCTTATATTTTTCCCAATCAAGAGGACTCACATCAATCAGTCTCTCTTCCTTCCATTGGTTGAACCAAGATTGAGCAACACCCTTAAGTTAATAAGCTGCCAATTCCAACTTTTCTAGCGGCATCACTCCCATGATCATCAACACCTTGTATACCTCATCAATAAGCTGTTGAGGATCTTCCTCAACCTTGGAACCTTGAAATTCTAGGGGATTCATCCTAGTGAAGTCCTTCACTCTAGTTGTTGTCGTACCCATATTTTTGATTATGGGGACCAAAACCTCCCTATTGGCTTGGGCCGTCATGGCTTGAGCCAATACTTGAAAAACAGACCTAAACTCCGCATTAGTCACTTGTTTTCCCAAAGGGTCGGACAAAACTTATGGAGCTTTCTAAGGAGCTTGAGGAGCTTTTCATTCCACATTCTCATTCACATTCCTCCTAACGTGTACTCTTTGAGTGGTCATATCTTGAAAATCATCGGATAAGGATTAGGAGAGATACATATAGAGTTATACTGTATCACACAACTTCACAGTAATGAAAGAAGTGGAGTTTCATAAACATCTTATAATCTCTTATTCATAAACTAGTTTCTAGGCACACGCGTTGTACATGTGTCCCATGTTAATTAGTACATTTTTTAAATGATATAGATGATGCTAAAACATGTAAGTGATAAGTGACTAAATTTAGGGAAGGCTAATTGTTTGTAGCTATAAACAGTCAATTGAATTGGTATAACATTTTTCTTATGTAGTTCTCATATATCTTATACTCAGTGTGGCACTTTCCTCATTTTTTTTAAATATTTCAATAACATATATTTTATCGGTAAACATAAGTAACGTTGATTATATTTGTAAATGTTTCATATCTTAAAGTTTGTGTCTTATTTTTAAGAAACTATAATCTCCACCTTCTTATATCCACATACATATCAACATGTTGTTTCCGAATAACATTGAATTTCATAATGTAGAAATATTGATTAACATATGTCTTCTTTAAGATGGATAATGTATCGTTGACGATTTCACGGGGTACACTTGAAAAAATCATAT
The DNA here is from genome assembly GCA_029582725.1 of Solanum chiquidenum. Taxonomy (NCBI): domain Eukaryota; kingdom Viridiplantae; phylum Streptophyta; class Magnoliopsida; order Solanales; family Solanaceae; genus Solanum; species Solanum chiquidenum. The sequence goes on from JAJOOS010000514.1 coordinate 5,886, forward strand.
TTATTTGTTATATATAATTGCATATACAACTTTCTTTGTTTGATTTAAGATCATGAATCCTTCATGTGTAAATTTTATATGAGAATATTAAGTAAATTGTTTAAATATAATAGTATTATGAAATATAACATAATCAATCCATATACAAGCAAGCTAGAACTTAATACAAGTGTGTAACATCCCACTTTAGAAAGAACTAGAAAATAGAAAGAAATCGTTTTTGGAAATAATTAAATTTTGAAAGAACTAGAAAATAGAAAGTATAAGTTTTGGGTCAACTTCAAACGACCATAAATCCTAGATCAGGATAAGTTAGATGTGCTACAAGATACCGTAAGAAAGATCCTTGAATTAAATTTTCAACGCCACCGAGTTTTCTCAGTTTTGAGTTCGTATGAGTTAAATATGTCCATTTGAAGTTGGGCTGTCTAGATAAGGAAAATCGAAACCGGATTTTTGAAGGATATTATAATCTTTTCATTACCCATTTAATTAAATTCTTTTTTGATAATTAAGTTGGGGTCTAAACTAATTGGATTCATTTTACGCTTTATCAAAAAATGTTAGGGTTATGAGAGAAGAGAAAAAAAAAGGAGAAAAGAGAAGAAGAAGCAAGGAATCGCCAAGTTCTTGAAGATTTGCTTGTGGATTTCGCCAAGAGGTGATCCCTACGAGGTATGTGAGATCACATAGCATTGGGTTCGTTCACCTACGCACCAACCATGATTTATTTCAGCGAAATTATGTTCTTGAAAGCATAGAACTTGAGTTCTTGATGGGTTTTATTGAAGTTCTATTGAGTTCTTGGTTTGTTGAAATTGTTGAGGAGTTTCTTAAGTTAGATTCATGAAATTAGATGTAGTTTTGAGTAGATTCTTGCATATTTTAATTGTGTAGTCGAATCTAAGTGTTTGGAGAAAGAACCTATCGAAACTAGAGGTTTTAAAGTTGAAAAACGACTAAGAAAATTCAGAGTTTTATGGGCACGGGTCTGGGGCGCCATGCCAGCCAGAGCGCCCCACTTTGGGTTCTGAAGTTTGGGCTCTGGGGCACCGCACCATCTAGTGCGCCCCAACCCAGGTTCTGAAGTTTAAGCTATGGCGCCCCGCGCCACTCAGAGCGCGAGGTTCTCTACCCTTCCCCACTTCTTTCCGTACTAGTTCTCTTGAAAAGTACCTATATTTTCTAGTTGATTTATACACTCTAAGGTACATATAAACAACATTAAATCATCCATAACATGAGATCACGAGCCTTGAATCCATAATTCAATTCAAGGAAACATAAGAGTCAAGTCAAGAGAAGTTCATAGAGTTTTCCAAAAGTTTTTACAAACGTTTTAACTTTGTTTTAAGACTTAAGTATTGAGTTGAGTAAAGAGTAAAATTTGAAGTTCAATTCTTCAAGAGAGTATATGGGGACTATGTATTCCCAATAATTTTAAAATTTTTTCACATTTAAATAATAAAGGAAACTGAGATTTTCAAAGGAGCCTTTGAGCTAGTTTTCAGTAAAGAGTAAATGCTTTCACAATTAAGCAAGAGTGGAAACACTGATTTCCATGAGAGCCTTTGGGCTAATTTTTGAGTAATTATCTCATTTTACAGAATTATGTTTTAAACATATGAGATATTATATTTTGGGAGTAGTATTGAACACCGATTTGGGGGAGAGTTCAGACAACTCCCAGCCCCCTTAAATCATGTAGCCACCATGAGTAGAAAATGGTCATACTTTTTAGATGATTCCTTAGTGCTTTTTAGCATAGACTAGTGGATCCACTTAGTAGTTAGGTTATATACCCTCAGCAAGGTATACGACGGTCCGGGCAGCCTGAGGTAAAATGGTGTATCATCACAATAGCTTTTACATGATGGTTGTCGATTAGAGAAACTCATTTTATATTATTATATACACAGAGTTACTTGTATTTTTATATACATCCAGAGTTTATATTGTATTTTTGCATACATACAGAGTTAGTGTTGTATTTCTAAATATACAGAGTTGATATCCATGTTTTAAAGCATTTCTTTATACTGCACTTATTTATACTGCTTTATATTGAAATGAGTTCAGTTGAAACCATGTTTGTTCTTTCAGTTCCTTTCAAGCTTATGTCTTGTTTTAGTATTCCCCTTGCGTGCTCGTACATTCAATGTACTGATGTCATTTGGCCTGCATTGTTGTTATGATGCAGATATAGGTAACCAGGATCAGCAACCAGCGCATCGTTGATTCTAGTTGAGCTCCAGAGTTGTTGGTGAGCCTCCTTGATTCCGGAGGATCCCTTTTATTGCTTTCAGTATTTTAGTTCATTAGAATGTCGTGGGTCTTGTCCCAATGTCCATCTCAGCTGTTAGAGGCTTCATAGGCAGCTAGATATTAGTTCATGAGTCTAATCATTTTCAATTGTTCATGTTGAGACTTGAGTTACCTTTTTGCCAGTGAATATTGGATTTGAATACATTCTTAGTTATCCTTGAGTTTTCAGTTTACTTTTAAAAGTATTTTATCAGGTGTAAGTCTTTTCGCTGAGTAGTAAGCCAGGCCAAGAGTTCGCTTGGGGCTAGCAATGGTCCTCGAGTGCCAGTCCCGCCCAGAGTGTAGGCTCGGGGTGTGACAAAATGGTTGAAATAATCCAACTGATTTGGCAACATCGGGGGTGCAACTGAATCAAGTGGTGCAATTTTCTAAAGACAATAACACAATCCTTGTTTATGATTATGCATATGCTATGCATATATGTGATGACAGTCCAAAGCCCAATTTGAGATTACTGGACCCAAACATGTAAGTTTAGATCATGTTGTTTGGTCAACATTAAGCTTTACTTTATTTTCTAGTGAAAGCTTCTGCTAGCATTTGGTCAAACCCTGTAGCATGTAACAATATAGTATAGATGACAAAACTCATAAGGTTTGAATATTAGTTTGTTAGCAGTTACTTATCGGCTACAACAATCCATCTACGTCTATTACTCTTTTTAATCCCATTACAATCATACCTCAATTACATGCTTCTTAGAGTAGGCATATGCATTCTCACTATTCATTTCACTCTATTTGGATCCATTTCATTCTAGTATTTACTACTAATTTATGGATATCAAACAATACAGGTTCTCTATATTTCCTAATAAGACACATCTTAACAAACTAAAAAGATTTCTAGTGAATTGGCCTAATGTATGTTTACCTTGCATAATTCCAATGATATGACTATCACAATGAAGAAGGGAAGAGTTCACAATTGCAAGATAAGATTTGAAGCAAAGAAAATTAAATAAAATTTAGTAATTAGCAAACACAAAAGCTAAGCAAATACAAGAGAAAACTATAAAAAAGATTAGAAGTAAAAACCGATAACTAATCTTACAATAGATATATATAGAAAATGAAAATAATTATTCTTATTCCAAAACTGAAGAGTCTATGCATTAGTTATACCATTCCATTAGTTAAATGATTAAAAAACTAAAAGTATTTAATTTAATATGGAAAACTAACTAAATTCTTTGAAAATATAAAATATTTAATCTAATATGGAAAACTAATTAAATGCTTTGAAAACGGAAAATAATATACGGTTTAAATAGCTGAAGTTGTATGGTTGCTGGAAAATGGGATTGAGCCATTGAAGAGACATAACTCATAATTGATAAATAAAAAATTAACTTTTGAGTTGGATTAATAATTAATAATTAATAAATATATATAATCATATATATATATATATAAAAGAGAACCCTAAGCCCGCCTACCACAAACCAGGATTCCCTTTCGATTTGTTTATTTTCAAAAATAGCATTCCCTTTCATGAAAAGTTGTGACTTTTATGAAAAGATGCGACTTCAATGAAGAGTTGTGACTTCAATGAAAAGTTGTGACTTTTATGAAAAGTTATGACTTTTATGAAATGTTGTAACCTTTCCGAAAGGTTGCAACTTTTCCAAATAGTTGTGACCTTTCCGATAAGGCACAACAAACATTTGTTCACACTACCTTTGTTGTCTATAAATAGAGGAATTTCCTCTAATTTTAAACCAACAAAAATTCTAAACTTCTTATTCTTCTCTTTTTTTTCTTCTTTTGCACAATTAAATATTAATGTACTTTGCTCCTGTTTGTTGCGCACTGACACCATTGCTTATGTTACAAATCCTGGTATTTTTTACAGCCACAAATTTATGCTTATGCTATTAATGATAAATGATAAGATGTTATAATTTTCATTTTCCTTTACATTATTAATGTTCGTTACTACGTAATCTTGTATGTAAAATAATATAGTATTTTAGTTTTAATGACTAATAGTTTTTAGGTATTATTTTATAAATTCTATGATATTAAATTTCCGCGCGAAGCGCGGGTAGTTTTACTAGTTTATAATATTTTAATATAGTGTAGGGATAAAATGGTAATCCAACTTTGTACTTTAGAGCTTTCCACTTTTAGTAATATATGATGTGGCACGATTCACACTCATAAACAAGACTCTACTAGACGTTGCTTATGAGACATCCTAGGACCTTTCTAAACCTTGTGCTCTATATACCAAGTTTGTCACAACCCAAAGTACACCCTAGACGTGACATGGCGTATGAGACCCCGAGAGGCCCTACACAACCCACTTAGAATATAACATACAAGATAATAGAAGTAAAGAGCTCAAATGATAGCATTTCATATTTCAAAAGAGTTAGACAAAAGCAAAAGTCTATCATAAGTCTCAAAGCCATCTAATACATCATAAGGAAAGTGATTGAGACGTAACTCATTGTCACACCCTTTTTTTGCGCACGACGAAAGGGTATTTCCAATTTAAGTGACAGTATTGATTAGAGATTATTTTTATTTTTTCAGAGTCGCCACTTGGAATTGAGTTATGGTGTTCCAAGTCATCTTTTGTTTTTGAATCCCTAATCAAAAGGAAATGACTCTTTGTTTGGTCTGCGAACTAGAAATTCGAGTAAGAAATTTTGTTGACCGAGGGGAAAATATTAGGCATCCCTCGAGTCCCGTGGTTCTAGCACGGTCACTTTTATTGAGTTATACTTATTTTAACTATTTTTTTGATATATTTTTATAGGCCATGATTTACTCGCATTTTTATTGTTGAACTTTTATTTGGTCTCAACCTAGATGCGTGACCGCATTCTTGGTTTTGACATTTAGAGGCATAACTACCTTCTTTGCACCGCACCTAATAATTTTGTCTATATGTTGTGCTTTAAATTGATGAAGTTGATTATATTTTAGACAAAGTGTGTCACCGCATCCTTGAGTTTCTTTTAATTGTCTAAAAAAAGATGCGCAACCGCATTCTTAATCGAAACAAATAATTTTAATGTGTCATACATATATCATAATGCTTACCTATTGCTAGAAAGCTTAAGTGTATTATTAGTGACTAAATTATTTTTATACTATCTATGTTCATGAATACTATTTAAATAAAAAAATCTAAAATCTTAAACAAATAAAAGTTATTTCATATTCAAATTTGATATAGACGCATTTACATTTTAAGTATACTTATAAGTTATAAAAAAAGACATTAAAATAAAAATAAAAATTTGTAACTCTTCATCTCTTAAATTTTCTAAAATAAACATTTTTTATATTAGATAAAGTTGACTAAACAAACTATTAGAATAATTCTTTTAGACATTTAGTGGATTTTAATTGGACGCAAGAGGTACTTAATTGATAACAACATATGATACAAAAATGAAAAATAATGTACAATAGAATAAATAGGAAATATTTCAATATTATTGTGTCAAAATTAACCTAAATTTGGCGCAAACTTCGTAACATTAGAATCAAGTATTATATAATCATAAAAATCAAAATATACAATAAAATTGAACAGTACCTCTTGCGAAAATTCAATTCATGAAAAGGAAACAATCCTAATAAGGAACCACGAACTCGAAACCACGAAAGTGAACCTCGATCTCACTTTTGTTTGTGAGTGAAAGAAATATCACATATTATTACAAGTAGGAACCTCTTAACCCCAAAGTTGATTTACCGTTTTAACCCTACAGTATTATTTAAATATTAATTTATTAAAAATATTAGTTAAATATTAATTTATTATAAATTAAATTTGCTGTCAGCCCTAATTTAATTCTTCAGAAACGTATACCTCCTGTTCAACGTCCCTCGCGATTGCTGTAACAGTCGTGTAGTTACTGCTCAACCTTCCCTTCTACAACACTCAAGATCCATTACATAAATTATCCCTTCTTCCAAAACCTTTTCATATACTCCACTCATTTGTATAAATGTCTGCAACAACATGTTATTGTCCATTAATTTGTTTCTCTTTTCTGTGCCTGAATGAAATACATCATTGTCAGGTAAATATTTTTCCTGCTCTATTTTTGTTGCATAATAGTTACGGTCAATTGTCAACAGAACTGTGATCATGAACGAAGGAGAGGACAATCAAAGAGTCCAGTGCACATTCTGATCGTAAGGATGATAACCCATAGACTGGTCTAGTTCCATGTATTGTTTTCCATCACCATGCTGAGCCATCCCAAGCTCCCATATCATCAATAGTTTTTTGGTAGTGCTCAAGTAGAAAGTTTTATCCGGGATGATATGAACAACCTGTGATGGAAAACATATATTGGAGTTTATGCAGTTTTCAGTTCCTTTTTATCTTCTCGACTGTTTTTTTTTACTTTTGATCATTCACTTATGTTAAATGTTGTTTTGTGGTTTTTAAACACTGCAGGTGTTTTACTTTGCTGTAAGGGACAATAGGCGAGGGCGCTTTCTTAAGGTTAATCTACTTTCCTGACATTGACTCTTTGATTTTGCTCTGTTTTGCTGCTAATTGAAAATATATGTACACCCTTAGTTTCCTTTCACATTGCGATCAGTTTTACTTGATAGCTTTTAGATGGTCTTATATGAACTCGGACATTACGATCACTTTTACTTGATAGCTTTTAGTTTCGCATGCCCCACAATATCAGCTGATCATTAGAAGAGTTTTACATTTAACTAACTCTCTTGGTTGAGAATCAAAATGATAACTTTCGATTCTGGATATACATAAAAACCCTTTAGTAGTAACTGAACTAGGATGAAAAGGAAGTAGATATATTTTATCAAGGACACTCATAAATGGATTCACATCCAATGTAAAAACAACATATTTATGGGCTCTGAATTGACATTTGATAGATGATATTGGTCCATGTAATGTGCACTAACAAATAAGATAGCAGATAATAGGTAACCAAACTGAGTTTACTTTGTTGCATCCTGAACGTTATTAAGCTTAAGCAACTTTTCCGTGAGACTGAGGAGTCATCTCTAAGAAGCTCTTGGTAGATTTATAGAGCCTACTTTCCTCTTCATTCTTCCTCCTTTTGTCTTCCTTCACTGCAACAATTCATATATTTTGTAAAAAATTTGGTAACATCGTATTCCTCAACATTAAGGACATGCTGGCAACCTTAAGAGAGAATTAAAAACTAGGAGAAATTATTACAAGGAACCTAAAAGATCTACTATATGTTCAACTTCATCTATACATTCCTCTTTACACCAAAATAAAAGGGATATAATACAATTCTATTTAACTTTATGAATGGAACTAAACCTATCCGCAGAACATCTCTAATTCCTCTCTCTCCACAATGTCCACCTTATGCATGCTGAGATTACTTTCCACTATTTCTTTTGGTTCTTGCTCCCACCCATCCTAATCCAACAACTCAATAAATCAGCAATATGTTCTGGCATAGACCAGGTTGTTTCTGCAGGACTTAGAAATAGTGACCGATCTATGAAGTTAATTTGCAATGCAAAAACAGGTGGTTGTTAAAAGCTACCTGAAATATGATTCCAGTTGTCCCGTTCTACTTTGGCCTGAATGGCCGACTGTATTCAATCCCGGCCGTGACACATCCTATCGTAGAAAGTTTTATCCAGAATGATATGACCAACCCATGATGGAAAACATATATGGGAGTTTTTGCAGTCTTCAGTTTCTTTTTATCTTCTAGACTGTTTTTTTTTACTTTTAATCATTAACTTTTGTTAAATGTTGTTTTGTGGTTTTTAAACACTGCATGTGTTTTACTTTGCTGTAGGGGACAATAGGTGAGAGTGCTTTCTTAAGGTTAATCTACTTTTCTGACCTTGACGCTTTGCTTTTGCGTTGTTTTGATGCTAATCGAAAATATATGTAACCCTTAGTTTCCTCGCACATTGCGATGACTTTTACTTGATAGCTTTTAGATGGTCTTATATGAAAGTAGGTTGACGGGTTGTTTTCTTACTGCTACCATAGTATTTTACTATTAAACTTGGCTCTTGTCTTTCTCTTCTTGTCCATTTTTTGCCTGTATCTCTCCTCTCTCTGCCTTTCATATATCCCTGGCCAATATATCTCTCCCGTTAATGGCGACAACCATGTTTCATATGGATGGTAATTGTCATCAGCAGCTTCTGCCAAGTCTTCATCCATACTCTTCAACAATGTCATGTTGAAGTACTTTGCCTACATATATCCTTTTCGATGCTCAACTGAGTGCTGCTCTTCCCCCGCACCTGAGTAAAGAATAATTTAAACCATCTTCCGGGCACTGTCATACGCCCATACATTTACCAACAGTTCCAAAACCCGAAAGTAACAGTGCTGCTTCTGATGGTCACAAACAATAAAAACATAAGAACTTATCCTTCTAGCCTGCATTACTTTGAAGTTTAGTGATAGCGTATGCTATTGCAGGTAACAATTTTTAAGTATCATATACTCGAGAAACAGAAACAGAAACAGCTGCATGAATACTCAATTAAACTATTGTTTGCACTTGTCAATTGTTTCTTAGAGGCGTCCAAAGGTGTAGCGTAGTGATCAATGAAGTGAGATAAAGTCAAGGGACACCAAAATTCCTAACATAGTCAGAAAGAGCACTCAATTAAAGTATTGGTTGCACTTGTCAATTGTTTCTTAGAGGCTCGTCCAAAGGTGTAGCGTAGTGATCAATGAGGTGGGATAAAGTCAAGGGCCACTAAAATTCCTAACAGAGTTAGAAAGAGCAAGTTATTATATACATGGCATGTTCTCTTCGAGTCTAGAAAAAATCCTAATTCAAGAAGAAAATGATCAGATTATTTTCGCACAACAATTCTATACCTTACATTAGGAAAGTTTTACACTGATTCCAGCTGCTGAAGCAATTGGAAAAAATCTTATACCTACCAATCATTTAGCTTCCTCGGAAATTTATTTGCCAGCCTGAGTTTGAGTGAAAATCAGCAACCAAGACACCTTTATTAACAGAACAATTAAACTATATAGGGAATTTAGCCTTCAGACATTCTTATCTAACCCATAAATCTGTCCAGAAAATAGAAACATACAAAATTCCAAAAAGATATTATTTTAACACAACAAATCTATACCTTACATTAAGAATTACATAATCTCCAAATGTCTAATTAAATAAACTACTATTAGCTATACTGCTCTTGATATATGCTGTAGTAGAAAACATAACATTTGCGTCTAGTTAAGCTGTTACAAAATAAAGCTATTGCCATAACATGTCAACAGATTGTCCGCCAAGGACTTTTCCGTTTTGAAGGCGATACGTTTGCAATACTTCCGTTATAATAATTTGTTACATTTTTATTGATTTACTTCTCCTTGAAATTACGTTTACTATCTCTTCATGTTCTTATACTTTTAATAGGTTTCTTGCTTTCGGCAACACCAAAACTGGTAACATTTCTCCACCTTGGATTGACTTTCTTCAATTCATGTGATATTTATACTATTGTTAGTTGAAGTTGCTCGCTTTTAAAATTAAAAAAGAAGAATTAGTTTGCTTGGTGAATATTGTATTCTTGAGCATCTTTATTGTTAGACCAAAAGAACACTAATTATATAAAAATAAATAGCATTTATGTCACAAATATATATTGTATTAGTACATCCTAGCTACTACAACGATACAATGACAAGTATGGAAGAGCTCGAGAATCAGTGCCTACCAATTGGCAAGTTGAAGAAATATGCAACAAAATAGGTGATTAAAGTCTTAGTCATTCGACGGAGTTTAACAAAAGAGTATAAAAATGCAAATGGTGAGGGTATTTGTTGGCAACTGACATTAGTCGACGAAGAGGTAACCCTATTTTAATATTTAATTATATTCATTACTTAATATGCTGACTTCTTTTGCGATTTTAATGATTATGGTCCTTACCACAGGGTACAAAATTACAAACGACTCTTTTCAACAAAGATGTTCATGCATGGAACAAGTCTTTTCAACTTAAGCAAAGTTACTACATTATAAATGGAAAATTAAATGGTGCTAAACCAAACTTCTTATCTGTGCATAAGGACCTCGAACTAGCATTTATGAACAACACAAAGGTTGTTGAGGACAAAAGCCAATTTAAGACTGAACAATTTTCGAATGGATTTATTTCATTTGATGAAGCTGAAAAAATCACTAATGGGAGTTTGTTTGGTAAATTTCACTAAATGTTTGTTGTCTGTTCCATACATAAAGAAAATCTGTATTTTGTAACACATTGTTTTGTTTAGATGTGGTGTGTATTTTACTCACAGTAAAAGCTCTAACCGGAGAAGGACGAAGCATTAGACGCGAAGTAATCGTTACAAACGAAAGGTAACATATACTTTCTATGCATCCTACATATAAATATTTCACGTTAATAAACATTTATCATAAAAATATTCTTTGTTACATATATAGGTATGATCGAAAAGTCATGACTTTATGGGGAGATTTCGCTGAAATCGAAGTTCAAATGTTACAGAGCCTTGAAAGTGACAAACCAATGCTTGCCTTTTGTGATGTAAAATCATCCATTTACCAAGGTATAAATCTCCTCACTTGATATATTTGAGTCAAGTTTCAAACTACATAAAAGTATCACTGAATTAATTACTCCTGCCAAAATATGAGATTTTGTCCTTTCCATGACTCCTGTTAGTAGTTTGCTAATAAATCCACAATTTGAAAAAGCAAACAATCTCCAAGAATGGTAAGTAATACATGTTTCATCACACTTATTCAAAGGCTACCCACATGCTATGTCATTAATGTTTTTCTTTTCATTACTTAAAAATTCCAGGAATGACAACATGAAGGCACAAAAGATTGACTTAAGTCTAATGCAAACAGCTCGCCAAGTGAAAATTACTAATATTTTAAACGGTTCACTTGCCATTGTGAAGGTTCTTTCCTATACAACACCCATCCTATACTCAAATTATATGTTTCAAATGTAATTAAGTGATTTACCTAATTTACATATAGGACATGTACTATAAGTTCAATGCTACGGTTTCTGGCATTGACAATAACACCGACCCATGGTATCATGCTTGCAAGAAATGCTACAGGAAAGTTACTGTTATAAAAAGTAGCGCAACTTGTACCTACTGTAGGGCTGCAAAAATTGATTATGAGGAGAGGTAAACTACACAAACGAGTAACAACAAATATTGCTTACTCCACCAGATACATGAAAAATTAATGATTAACTATTGAAAGAGTTTACTAAATAGCTATCAAATAATTAGCGTCATACTGATTAAATCTTCCAATTTATTTTAGATATCAGTTAAAGATTGATGTCACTGCTGAGGATCAATTCCTAAGGATTACATTGTTTGATGCTGCAAAATACTATTTTGGTTGTGACGTAAAAGACTATGTTCTCTCTACATCTGAAAAGGTAAATCATTTACTCTATGAAATATTAGCCTATATAAATAACGTTAACCTATTTTAATTGAAATACTAATATATATGGTTTCCTATTCCACAGAAAGAAGAATCAAAATACTATCGCAAGTTGGTATTGAGTAAGGGGAAAGAATTCAATATCCTTGTGAAGATTGATCATAACTTTTCAAATGTTGAGACAAACATGAATGTGATAGCTATGGAGATACATGAGGTTCCAAATTTTTTTGCAGTAGATCAAACCAAGGTTAAAACTCCGATTAAAAAACAAAGAAGTAAGAGGATGACAAAACTAAGTGATAATGAAAAAATGAAAGAAATAGCTGCAGATATACCTCATGTTGAAAAATATATTGCAGCAGTTGAAACTGAAACTGAAAGCCCAGAAAAAACAAATAGATGCAAGAGGACGAAGAAAATTAAGGAAGCCACTGCAGAGGAAAATCCACAGAAAGTAAGGATACATGAGGTTGAAAAGCAGAATGTACCAGATGAAAGTGACGACGAAACCCCACTAATTCAACTACAAAGAAAAAGGACCAGGAAGGTTAAAGGAAAAAACCTAATGCCATATCCGATGGAAAAGAAGATCAAAGAGGAAAAAAACTAATATATAGATTATCTCCCTAATACTAATATTTAAAAGCTACTTTCCTTTTTTCACCGAGCAACTTCACCTAACATCGCTTTTATTTGTAACTTACTTTCTCCTACATCAATGAATTTGGTTAACTGCTTCACTAAACATTCAATGTATGCAATTTATTACTTTAAAACAGATCAACAACAATCTTCTGCAACAATCTATACCCTCATACAAATAATAAGGTATGCATGCATCCTACCCTATATGTATTTCTTACCTATATATAGAAAAATGAACAATTCAGAATAATAGATGTATATTTCCTATATATGCCAAATTATTGACTTCAATTGGCATTAATGATTCCGCTATGTTCTAGATCACTGCAAAATTACATATACTAGATCGGACAAGACAAGAGAAGTGTCACACCAACAATCCGAAATTTGTCGCCATCAAATCAACAATGACACACAACCAACATCATGGTAAATGTAATATGTTAAGTAGTTATCATAGTTCAAAATTAAATCTAACCCTTCTATTCAATTCACTTCACATGTGATAAAGGTAACTCCATTGCTTCTAGCTGTAATGTTGATCAGCTGGACAAAACAACAATAGATCAGACACACTATACATGTCGGATCTCAGACAACACCCCAACAAAATCCATCGTTCAACAATGTGTGACTTCTCTATCTCTAAGACACACTACTTAAGTAACTTACAATTACATTTGATTTACACAAATTAATGTTTTTAAAATAACTTTTCATGTATATACAATATATAGTACTCACTCTATCTTATTGTAATAACCATTGCAAACTATTGTCTTGTCATATCAAATCCAACATGTGATAAAGGAAAAATCATTCCTTCTACCAGTAAAATTGATCAGCATGACAACCACAAAAAAAATTATTTGAGCAACACTGGTAATAACTTACATAATCATGTAAAATTCTACATACATGAGAACTCTGTACAACGCGAACATATTGACATACATACATACATAAGTATTACATGCTTTGTCTAAATGTAACAAAAATTGTTCCTCTTATAGAGAAAAGTCAATTGCGATGCGCAATGCGAAAAGTGGATAAATATATATTAGCAACCCAAACAATAGCACATCTAGAAGATGAACATCCACGTTTGAAAAAGCAACCTAAGAGTAATTGGCTATTTAGAGCATTATCTGAAGAATCTGAAGCTGGAGGTACATTAGAAAAACCCTATTCATATCTTAAATAACTTCAACATTCAATACCTTTATGAAATTAGATTCTTAACATATATCTCTCCCCATATTTATATATATGTAGGAACTGTTGCTTAAAAATTATCTTTATCATATCTGCACGTGTTAAAAACCATCCCAGAATGCATTTATTGTGCTGCAAAAAGATTGGAAAATGAACCTCCAATATTCTGTTGTGCAAGCGGATATATCAAATTGGCAACCACTGAAGCTCCAAAAAAAATATACGAAATGTTTGTGGCATCTACTCCAGACGTCGTAGAGTTCTGCAAAAATATTCGTGCATATAAAAGCGTCTTTGCTTTTACATCTTTTAGGTGTACACATTCAGGGCACAAGGTTAAATTTATCACGATCTACCATCATTGGTACCGCGTGATAACAATCCCTGTTACTTCCAACTATACTTCTTTGATACAGACAACGAGTTGGCCAACAGGCTATCAAAGGTGAATGAAGGAATTCTTTCAGACCAAATTGCTAAAAACATCAAACAGGTAATGGAGGGAAATCCATATGCACAAATATTTTGCCAATTAAAAGACCAATCAAGTTTCTACAATTTCCAACTTCGTATTGCTGCAAATGACTCTTTGGATCAACGAGTGTACAACACACCCTCGGTAAATCAAGTAGCAGCAATTTGGATCGATGGAAACAATCCGAATATACCTTTTCACCAAGAAATAATTGTTCACGAGGATTCAGGGTACAAACATAGAGTAAAACACTATTTCGGTTGTTATGACCCTCTTCAATATCCTTTGCTACTCCCAAGAGGTGAAGGCGGATGGCATCAAGGAATAAGAAAACAGAGCAAAACACAACCTCACAAAAGAAGTGATCACTCCCCAACTGTAACCAATGATAATCAAACATTCATATCAGCTGATGCAGTATCAGCCAACGAGGATCAAGGTAAAATATATCACCTTCTGCCCTCTTATAGTATAAATTTAATCACTTTCTTCACAAGTTAGCTACTGATAAAAAAACACATACACGATATATGCTAATGATGACAACTCATAAAAGCTTTTTTACAAAAAAAGATTGGTACAGACAACATATTAGGATTAAGAGTTGTGTCATGACAAATAAGATTAACTAAAATTTAATAAAATACCACGAAACATTAATTACCTCACCGCCTGATCTTTACAGTTTTACTATACCCTAACTTATGTGAATACTATCAGCTTACATTACTTCCATTTCTAGCTATATCGTGTATTAGACTTACCAGATTTAATAAAAACCCAAAAATGACACATTTTCAGATCCATTTAAAAAACGCTATCACAATACTTTCCCTCTCGTTAAATATTATGTAAACTATTTTCATGTATCAAAATACTACTACCAACAACGTACAAAATATAATTATCATGATATACACTTTTCTATTATACCAACATGGTAACTAACATAAAATAAAAATAATATTAATATGATTTCTAACACTTGTAGATGTCCTCCGCAAGACAAAGGGAAATGTTTCTTGCAGAAAGTACTGTTGTTATAAGCTACAACTACGATAAATAGAGAGGTCTTATTACTACTATGTGGAAGATTACTACAACAATTTGTTGTTGACATGTACATAAATTTGGAAACAACAAGGCTAGAATATTTCAGAAAGGAACAATCAAATTTTAGAAGAGAGGTTTATCAAGGTATCGTTGATAGTGTCAGCGCGGGAGAATACATGGGAGATAGAATTGGGCAAAGAATACTACTTCCATCATCTTTTATTGGGGGGCCACGAGATATGAAAAAATGATATATGGATGCAATGGCATTGGTACAACATTTTGGAAGGCCAGATCTGTTTATAACAATGACGTGTAATCCTGACTGGATTGAAATCCAACAAGAACTACGCCCCGGACCGACTCCTCAGGATAGACTTGACTTGGTGACAAGAGTATTCAGAGCTAAGTTGTAGGATCTAAAAGACCAAATTTTTAAGAAATTAATATTTGGAATTGTTGTTGCTCATGTATTCGTGGTGGAATTCCAAAAATGGGGACTACCACACATACACCTCCTTCTCATATTAAAAGAAGGGCACAAGATCAAATCAGGTGATCAGTATGATATGTTTATCTCAACAGAGATTCCAGATAAATCTGAGTATCCTATCTTGCATACATTAGTGCTCAGACATATGATGTATGGTCCATATGGAAACAAACGTCCAACAAACACATGCATGCAAAATGGACAGTGTAAATATCATTATCCTAGGCCATACAACAACAAATCAATTCAAGCAAGGGATGGATATCCAATTTATAAAAGAAGAATGAATGGAAGAATATAGATTGTTCGTGGAATGAATATGACAAATCAATGGGTGGTACCTTATAGCCCTTATCTTCTTACAAGATACAATTGTCACATTAATGTTGAGGTCTGCTCAAGAGTCAAAGCAATAAAGTATCTATACAAGTATATATATAAAGGTCATGATCGGTGTGCCGTTTATGTTCAGTCTGATGATGGTGAAAATGTTATTGACGAAATACAAACATTCCAAGATGCGCGGTGGGTCTCACCGCCTGAAGCACTATGGAGAATATATGAATTCAACTTGACTGAAATGCAACCTGCAGTCATCAACCTTCAACTACATCTGCTAGGAAAACATTCAGGTACACATATTAATGCATAATAATATGCACTTTCTTTTAAAAATAATTATAATAGTCAAAATACAAATACTAACTCTAAACGAGCTCATAGTGTTTTACTGGAAAAACCAAAATTTACAAAATGTCATCGCCTGGGATTGTGTCAAGCAGACAATGTTGACCGAGTATTTCAGAATGTGCTCAATTGACACTGAAGCACACACATACCTTTATAGAGAATTCCCAAAGTATTATGTTTGGAATTCCAAGGTAAAGACTTGGACAAAAAGGAAACCAAGATCTATAATCGGTCGCATTGCAATTGGTAAGCCAGATGTAGTAAACTATAACTTCATACACATAGATAATTTTTAAACTTATTAATTAGTAGATATTGATTATATTGTACAACTAATCCTCGAGAAGGGGAAAGGTATTATGAGCGGTTATTACTAAACCATGTAAGAGGACCATTGTCATTAAATGACTTACTCACGGTCAACGGAAAGCAATGTCAGACCTTCAAAGAAGTAGCCAAAGAAAGAGGGTTACTCGAGTCCGACAACAACATATCAGAATGTTTAAGAGAGGTTGTTATCTTCAAAATGCCATCAGCTCTCCGAAGTTTGTTTGCTACAATTTTGGTTCATTGTAACCCAATGGATATTAGAAAACTCTGGGATACTTATTATGAGGATATGTCTGAGGACTTCAACATGCAAATGGAAAATCACACAATACTATACTACATTCTACCCTAAATAGTATTAATAATTGTTTGAAAAGTATGGGCAAGAGCATAGACATTTATGACATTCCTCAACTAGATCACAATTTGCTCGAAGTTGGTCCATCAGAATGTAGAGAAATAGATGAAGAAATGTCTGTGCAGATACTTACAGAAGATTTTGATGTACAGTCACAATTAAATCTAGAACAAAGTCATGCTTTTACAAAAATAATGCAAACAATCGATGATAGAACAACTGGAATATTCTTTGTGGATGGACCTGGGGGAACTGGGAAAATATACCTATACCGTGCATTGCTTGCCAATGTTAGATCAAGAGGTATGATAGCTTTGGCAACAACAATCAGTGGCGTAATAGCTTCAATCTTACCAGGAGGACGTACATCACACTCGAGGTTTGAGATCCCTCTTCAAACAAATGAATCAACTATGACAAACATGTAAAAGCAAAGTGGTGCTGCCAAATTGATTAAAAAAGCAAAAATCATTATATGGGATGAAGCGCCAATGACCAAACGACAAACAATAGAAACAGTCGACAGGAGCTTCAGAGACATAATGGACATCGATAAACCATTCGGTGGAAAAGTCATGGTTTTTGGAGGAGATTTTTGGCAGGTGTTACCAATAGTTCCAAAATCAACTAGAGTAGAAATTGTAAATGCAAGCTTGGTGAAATCATATCTCTGGCCTTTGATGGAGAAGATTCAATTTACAAGAAATATGGTAGCAAGAACATATCCAATATTCAGTGAGTTCTTACTTCGCGTGGGTAACAGAGATGAACCAACAATAAGAGACAATCTAATCCTTCTCCCTGAACAATTTACTGTCAAGCATTCTCGGGATGAAATTCCAGAAGAATCCATAATAAAAGAGATATTTCCAAACCTACAAAAAAATGTTGCAACGGCAAAATATGTCACTGAAAGAGCTATTTTAGCAAGCAGAAATGACCATGTGGATAAACTTAATGACAAGTTAATATCCCTGTTCCCGGGTGAAAGCAAAATATTCAATAGCTTTGACTCAGCAAAAGATGACACCAACAACTATTACCAAGAAGAATATCTAAATACTTTAACACCAAACGGTCTCCCACCACATAATTATTGAAGAAAATACATTACAAATTACAATCATGAAGAGGCGGTAAAAAATATCAAAATGGATAGATTTTGACATATCTTATTACATGCAGGTTAGAATTGAAGGAAAATGCACCCATCATGCTGCTAAGGAAATTAGACCCTTCAAGTGGCTTATGCAATGGAACACAAACGATATGTTGAGGCTTCTCCCAAAATGTCCTGCATGCGGAAATATCAAGTGGTCATTCTGCAACGAAGCATGTGTTTCTTCCCAGAATTCAACTATCACCACCAGAAAATGAAGGATATCTATTTAAATTCATTCGAAAGCAATTTCCAGTACGTCTTTACTTTGCCATGACTATAAATAAAGTACAAGGTCAAACAATTCAAATTATTGGTTTGTATTTTCCCCAACATGTTTTCTTACATGGTCAATTGTACGTAGCACTCTCAAGAGGGATATCTATGTCCACAAAAAAAGTACTTGTCCTAACAGAGCAACCGAAACATCAAAATGGAACATACACAAAGAACATCGTCTATAAGGAAGTTTTAGGTACGATAACCCTATATACATATATGGCCATTCTAACACAGATAATTAACTCTTTACAGATCGTAGATACTAACAACATTACATTGCTTCAAATCTCAGGTTTAGAAAACCCAGACACACCTATGCAAGCATGATGGATTCTTCATTGACCCATACTCTTCAATGTGTTAATGTTATATTCAGAATAGTTCTTTGAGTACTATTATGAGCTTTCTTGATATCGTATTCCATTCTAATGTTTTAATATTATTATTATTAATAATTTACAGTACTTTTATAATTCTATTTTGACACTTCATATTAACTTCATGTTGACATTCCTACTTATTATTAAGTACATACGTTAAATCTTTTTCACTATACGAGATCAATAATAACTCATGCAATCATCAAAAGACTAATTAACACAATGTACACTTTTACTACATCAATAATAATGCACCCACTCATGACAACACTGCTTTACAAATGTCTCTCCATAGAGAATGATACAACTTAACATGGCTCACACGTGTAGCGCACGTGTTCCTGACTAGTAATATAAAAAATGTGAGGGGGTTGTGGTATTTTTGTTTTTTTTTTCCGTGTTGCTGCCTTGTAGTATTGTTGAATGGTTTTTTTTTATGTGCTTCGTGTGTATGTGTGTTGGGTGCAGATTGTTTTGAAGCAAACATAGTCATTTTGTGGGATATTAGCTTTAACAGACAATAAGACCATGAGAGCTATATCATAGATTTCGGTATATCCCTCATATTGAAAGAAGGGAATCTACTTTCCAAGGTAGAATCCGTACACATCATTATTTTCTAAAGTGGATCCACTAGCTAGGTCATTTAAGATAATTCTACGGGGGCACGTACTTTGGGACAAGATATTCCTACTAGAGACTATCCTCTTCCTCAAGCACTATTGGTGCTAAGTCTTAATCCCAACGGAGTAGATAAAAGTAAAATATCAATAGAACATATGAAAGGCAATGATAAATACCAATCCACTCTTTCAAGATCAAAACATAAAATAGCTCCTTAAACATAATTCAACATGGATGGGAAAACCTTTCACCAATGTAAATTTTTTGTGAGAAATTCCTTTCACAATCATGATCATCATAGTAACTGAGAAATCCTTTCACAATAGCATTGATACTTTCCTTTCAAAGCATACGCAAATCAATTACAATAACTTCATAAACATTCATATGCTCACAAATTTATAATCCATAGGTTCATGAGTTCAAGGTAGGTTTATAGTTAAAAAATCATAATTTAGGCATGGGTTAACATAATTTCAACTTAATATCATTTCTTAACATTGATTCATTCATTAGAAGACTTAATCAAGAACAATCAATCACAATTTGAATGAAACTCATAAAAATTGGATTGAAACCCTAACTTCATCAATTGAATTGAGATTTGAGAAATTAGAAGCTTTGGGGACCTATGGAAGAATTGATTCCATGGGTGAATACCCACATACCTTTCTATTGAAATCTCAAGAAAGATGGTGAATTTGGAGGCTTGAATGGAACCCTAGATCTTCTTTTTCTTCCTTAGGTTGAGAGAATTTGGGAGGACAAATTTGGTCTAGTTTAGGGAATTTAGGAGGGTGAATTGAAAGTGGTGATTTGGAGCTGAAAAGATTTATATAAGACTTAGGGTAGAAGACAAAATAACATAGTATACGATTAAATAATTAGGAAAAGACCCAACAACCCCCATTAAAATTATTGAGGGACTCAACCTACAGTTAGGATGTACGAACCGTAGAATTTTCTACGGTCCGTACTGGTCAACCGTAGACCAAGTAGTGGGACCATGAAGTTACCTATCTTTTGACGAAACACTTATACGGTTCGTAGGTCTTTCTACGGCCCGTGGAAACCAACTGTAGAAATCAACTTTGACTCTCAAAATTTCACTAAGTCTGGGACTCACCTACAAGACCTACTACGACTCGTACAAAGAATGACAGACCATAAAAACAGACTTTAGCCCAAAACTTATTTTCTTCTTTTCCAATTTCCAAGGTGTTACAATGATGGATACATATCCAATCACGCCAAGAGTGTAAGACATTGGGTTAAAGTCCTGGTGCACCATGATGAGAATATATTGTGTTCAAATCCCATCGATCTATGGCTGAAGACATCTATATATGGGTAAGACATTAGGGTTCAAGCCTCAATTCACTATAATGGTTATTAAAGAAAAAATATGTGCTTTGGTTAAAAAGATATGAAACCTATTCCACTGAATTTGGTCCATTCCTTTATATGAATATGGTAGCAATGCATGATATGTTTGGAAGAAAACAAGTGATTGAATAATGCACATGAAAATGGAATGAGGTACTAAATCTATCCTAAGATAATATGCTTAGATGATTGTGTTCCTAACATAAAGAATGGATCTGTACATATTTTTAACATTTATCACCAAAAATGTCTCTGGGTAGACATGTGTTACAATTTTTTTTCTTGTTTTATCTTCTGGTTTGTATTGGACAAAAAATAGTACAATTGAGGCACATTCTATAGTAAATCAGAAGTTCAGTAATTCCAATACTCAGATCGTCTAGGACATCCAGAGTTTATAATGATGAGACAAATTATAGAAAATTCAAATGGACATTCATTAAAGAACCTAAAGATTTTTCTAAATGGTGAATTTTCTTGTATGACTTGTTATCAAGGCAAGTTAATTGTGAGACTATCACCAACGGAAGTTACAATTTGAGTCCTTCAAGGAACGTATATATGGGGATAATTTCTTGCGTTTTAGGAATGTATACATGGGGATATTTGTGGACCTATTCACCTACCTAGTGGGTTATTTATATACTTCATGGTCCTTCTTCTAGATAGTCTCATGTGTGCTTATCGTCATCTTGCACTTTGACATTTGTAAAATTGTTGGCACAAATAATATGATTACGAACATAATTTTCTGATGATTAGATTAAGTCCATCTGTCTTGATAACACTGCAAAGCTTTCATCCTAATCATTTAATGATTATTGTCTATTGATTGAGATTGAATAAATTCAATACTGAAGTGAATGTGATAATGTAAAATAAAGCTTATCAATTCAAATGTGCACTTGATTGTGATGGATGATAACGTCCAAATATACTTCTTGAAAAGAAATATAAATGGTCGTACACAATATATTTACCCAATTATGAGTCGGGGTCGACCCCATAGAGATTATGAAAAAATATTTTCAATAGCAAATATTTAACTCGATAGTCGTTATTTAAAAATAGGAGGATTTAAATTGAAACAAAAATAAAAAGAATAACAATAGCTTGAAACTAAATATTTATTCGTATTTAGATTATTAGAAATAACTAGGAATGTGTTCCCCATGATTTCATATCATAGCAAGAATATTGTACTAGTGATCTATTTCAATTTTTAGCATGCAAAGTTGGTAAGTTAGGTATCTCCTAAGTGATCGGTCATCCAAATGGGGAATTTCACATGCAACTTGGTCGGTCTATGGGTGTATGCTTTAGTAACCCTTACCCTTGACCCCAGATTAGCCCTCACATATTTGGCTTAGGCTATTAGCGGATTATCAATGCTAAATCTCCGTTGTTTATTTTTTTTCCCATTCATTACTTCCTTGCTCGGACATGTAGGAATAAGGCGAGTCGTAACGTTGGCCACCATTAAAAAGCAATTAGAACGAAGAGATCAACAATACATACATAAAAATCATTCAAGAATCACTTTTTACATAAACTTACTTTAATAACTTATCATAGTTACCGCAACCCTAGTATGAAATTTAGCTACTAATTATCTCAAAAACACAATAAAAATTTATTAAAATAAATATGCTTGTGTTAATCATAAAAATTTAAGAACAATAGCTAAAATATCTTTCAATAATCACGAAATACAAATAAATAATAAAGGAGAACAAAGAATAAACCAAAATTCACAGGCCTTCACGGTGGCTCTTCCAAAGTTCCTAAGCTATGAAGTTCTAAATTGTATGTTGTGTGTTGTTTCTTGGTTGGTTGTTGAAAGAATAATGTTTATGATCTATTTATATATATAGAAACCTTAAATAAAATAATTGAGTCCAAAACAAATTAGGAAACCCAAAATGGAAAGGAATTAGTTTTACGGATCGTGTGATTTTCTCCCACCCCCTTTCACTTTAAGGGCCCTTCATATGCTGACACGTTGCAGCAATTAGGCAATTGTAATTTGCAATTTACCGTTTCTGTTCAGCTTCTACTGCTCATATATGAATATATTATTTTATTAAATTTAATCCATTAAATTGCCTGCTTGATTTCCTTATATGATTTCTTGTTTTTAATTCATTTGTGCTTCAAATTTGTTCATCTTCACGTCATTTTAATCCTATAAATAAAATCCACAAATTAAGAGTAATCCATAAAATTTATGCTCAAAATCGATAATTAAAAGATTGAATATGAGGTAACTAATGATTAAATATGTATATTTTTTGCCTCACATCAATAGAATCACAACTCACCTCCAAAAGAGTTAGATTAATTGAGATGAAACAAATCTAAAATTTTCTCATATAATAGTAAATTAGAAATTTACTGAAGCATCATAGTAAACTTGGAGTTAACTAGTACTGATAATTTTATTAGTTGAGATGAATGATTTGACAATCTCAAAGATCTGCATACTGAGTAATAGGCTTATATTGAAGGACTAGAAGATTCTTTGAGAATTCTTTATGTTGCTTGTTCTCTTGATAATTTGATTGGATCAACTAATGTTGTGACTGAATCTCTAAATTCTAAAAAGTGTAAAAGGTGAATATGAGCCTGCTTACCTGTCATGTGATTTGTTGAATTAGATGCATCAATAAGATGATCACATGTGTGTTTATTATCAAGCCGCAATTTGATAGTGGCAAAATTGTTGTCTAAAATAATTGAGTTAAGAGCACAACTTTCAAAATTTAAAACAATACAATTCTTCTTTATAATATGGATAAATATTCAAGATAAATAGTCAATCATTGTTTATGAGAACAAAGTTTCATGGTCTGAAGTATAATGTATTACATGCTAAAGTAGTTGTATGCATTAGATCAATAAATTATGATCAATTTTTTTCTCAATTGATTTATGGTCTGGGACCAAATATTTTTCATATGATAATTTTAATGTATAATATATGATTAATGAATATACCATGATGCACAAAGATGTATTACATGCTAAAGTAGTTGTATGCATTAGATAATACAATAATGTATAGACTATTAAAGCAAGTTGGTGTAGAAATAATTATCAAGTGAAAATTGGAATGATGCATCTTACTAAACGTAATGCTTATTTGACTTGCATTCTAGACACTAGAAGATATCATAAATTTAATATTGAATGTTGTCATTTGGCAAAATTAATATGAATATTTCTGAAGTTTTCAAGATCTATAGCATAGTAAGTTCTTGAAAAACTTGTTTATAATCCTCATACAGATTAAATCAAGAAATAACTTTTCATATTGTTATGCAAGTTGATAACTTGAATTGAACTCTTGAAGAGATTTTAAAAGACAACAAATTATTTGCTTAAAGAAATTGAAGTGAGGAACTTGCAATGAGTGATTGTTTTGGTAGGTTTTGATCTAAGTGTGTTTAGTAAATGAATCTAAGAGGACTTGGAGGAAATCATTCGAATCTAGATGAGGTAGGGCTGGAAATTTGAAACGAAAATTTGTCGGAATGATCTGGGGAGAGGGTGGCGCGGCGCGCCCCAGATCCGCCAAGGGGCTGGCATGGGGCGCCTACAGTGCACCAAGGAAGGGGTTCTGAAGTTTAGAGGCTGGCGCCCCACGCAACTCAGTGCGCCAGGGTCACTATGTCCCATACTCTTCCGTCCTTATTCCGTTTGAGTTCTATTAAGCCATATCATCGATCACTTTTTGATTTTTACTATTAAAACTACATCTAATCAATGATAAATCCTATATATCATAATCATGATCCTTGAATCAATAATTCAAATTCGAGGCAGAGTTGAAAGTAAAGTTTGAGAGAGTTCCTTCGAGTCTTTTTGAGGAGTATTCTATAATTACTTACAATTGTTTCAAGACACGAGTAAGTGAGTATGAGAATGAGGAGAGTGTATTCATGAGCCTACATTATTATTGAGTTCCTTGAGTCGAGTCATTCATGCTCATAAATTTCGCATGAATTCCATAAATTGAGTATCCTTGATTGGAGTAGTATCTCCTAATTATAAGTTCTTGAGTATGAAGTGCCTAATCCTTTTTGAAACTATATTTCATAATTATGGATAACCATATGTTATACATGAAGGTTCTTGAGTTGTGTCGGCCACGCCAATAATTCCGCATGAACCATATGAGTCGAGCATTCTTGACTACAACAAAGATGATATATAGCTACGAAATTATTAGCTACGACATCAAATTCGTCACTAATTGTTCGTTTTTAGTGACAATTTATTTTTTGTGCTTAAATATATGAGACACATACTTTTAGTGACGAAACATAAAAATCCGTAGCAAAATTTTGTACACTAAAGTTTCCCACCAAAAAATTAATATGCTCTATTTGTTAAGTAGTGTTAGTCACGTATTTAAAGTTATCGGTGACACATTATTTCGTCACTAAAATGTATCTAATTCATGACAAATTATTTTGTCTTAAAATTTATTAACTTTTGGACACAACAAAATTTCATCTAAAAAAATATGTTGATACAATATCAAAAAATTAGAGTTCGTTGTTAAATATTATAATTTTTAGTTATAAAAAATTACATTTAATTATGACATTTATTTTCGTCACTAATAATATAAGTAGTTGGTGACAAAGATTTTATTGTCTCTAATCAATCTCTGATTTAGTGACAACAAAAAAATTCACAAAATATGTAAGGTGTTAAATCACGACGACTTAAAATTTGTAGTGAATAATTCAACTATTTGCTACGAAAAAAATCATAGCTAAATACAATTTTTTGGCTAGAATTGTTCATAATCACAAGTGACAACTTACAAAAAGAATAATACAAGTGCTTCATAAGAAATAAACAGAGTCCATTCGTTAATTGGCGAGGGAAAATATTGAAACCAACGAATTCGATCGATTTTGTAAAAATAAAAAAGATTAATTCATCATTTTTTTTAAACTACGCAATTATAAAATGCATCATTTGAAAAATACAATCCAGGTTATAAGTACCGTGAGTGGGGTACGATTCTACCACTAGATCACTAATATTTGTTGGTTTAACACTTTATTTTATTTGACACACTTTCATCGATAAAGACGGTAGAAAAAATAATTCTCAAGTCTTGGTGCTAATTTTTGTGCGTGTCTATTGATTTCTGATTGGTAAACTACACAGACTAAGTCGATCTATTTGCTTCTGTCTAAAAGTATTTACATATTTAACAGTAATTCCACAGACATATGTACAACAACTATAGATAGATAACATCGACATACAAATTAGACTTTGCAAAGGTGCGAAATATTTCATTAATTTCAGTTAACTTTTTCCATCAGTGTGAAAATTTAAATAAACTAAAAAATGAAAGCACAAATGAAACAAATGAACCAACTAGGATTTCAAATATATTATGATGAAGTACTATAGTTATGGGTATCGATATGTTTTTCAAAACAATTGATTTATTGATCGAATTGAACCAATTATTCAATTTTGTTTAATAAAATCAAAAGTTTAATTTTATATAATTTTACAATTGTACTAAATAATTTTTAAAATTTATAAAAATAAATAAATAAAATGACAGAATCGTACTGAATATATTTGAAGATACTTAAAAAAATATATAGTTTAATTAAAATATAATATACATTTGAATGAATTGTCGGTGGTAAATTTCATGTATTTGTGTATGTGTATTAATAATCATATAATATATTATATCTACAGAAGTTAAATTTGAAAGAAGTGAATGAAGTTAAAAACAAAATAAAAATGAGACACAAGAGAGAGTTGATCGGATGGTAAGCACTCCTCACTTCAAGCCTTAAGGTTGTGAGTTCGAGTCCCCAAGAAAGCATAATGTGGGAGCTCATGGGAGGTGTTAAAAAAATTGTAATGTGGGAGCCCCTGTGGAGGGGTTAAAAAAATTGAGATGCGAGATATAATAGGAAAATTAACCATTTTAATAATAATAATAAATTTTTCCCTAATTAATACATTTAAGAACAGAATAATTTTTTGTATATAAAATATAGTCATTAGTGACAAAATTAGATTTTGTTCAACTACGAAATACATATAACTTTAGAAACAATTGATGTCGTCATTGATTGAAGTAAAATAATTAGCGACAATATAATTTTATCGGTAATGATAACCTTTTTAGTGACAAAACATACAATTAACTACAAAAAAAAATAAAAATTTACGACGAATAAATTTGTCACGAATGTTTAAGCATTTGGGGACGATTTTTCTTTTTGTAGTTAATATAATACTTTTAGTGACGAAGCACTAAATTGTCTTTGTATACCTTTAGCAACACACATTTAGTGACAACTAATTGACGAATTATTTTTCGTCTCACAAGATTTTAAGTGAGGAAATATGATTTATAAATGACGAAATTATTTGTCTCTGATAAGCGAATTTGTTGTGTTAGTATCATTGAGTCCTTGAGTTCTGGAGTTTTTGAGTTACGAGTATTGAGTTCTCTATATGGTTATTAAGAACCTTGAATTAATTCGTTCACGTCCATAATTCGGCATGAACCCTATTTTGAGAAGTTTTTACAGTTATTTATAATTTGTTTTAAGACTTGAGTAAATGAGGATGAGGATGAGGAGAGTTGAGTTTCATTTTTCAAAATAAATATATGAGAACTAAGTATTCTCAAGATTAAATGTTTGTACATTTAAATAAGAGGAAACTTTGATTTCCAAATGAGTACATGAGGAGTTTTGAGCACTATCTCTTTTAAGAGAACCTTTTGAGTAATAATCACAAAGTTTGAGGATGAGGAAACGTTTTTAAGCATATGAGCATGAGTTATATTATTGGGACTAGTATTGAGCACCGATATGGGGACGAGTTTAGAGAACTCAAAGTCCTCATAAACCATGTATGCCAGCATAGGTAAAGGGTCATACATTTTAGATGATTCCTTATTGCTTTTTAAGCATATCTTAGTGGATCTACTTAGTTGAGGATGTCTTATACTCCGACAAGGTATAAGACAGTTCTGGCAGTGTGGGCGAGATGCTGTATCAGCACATAGCTCATAGTGATGGTTGTCGGTTAGAGAATCTTCCAAATAAGAGTTATTATTGTATTTTTACATACAATTGAGTTATTATTGTATCTTTACATACAATTGAGTTATTATGTACTGTTTTAAAAGATTTTCATATATTGCATCTTTTATTGTTGCTTTATTCTTGAGTATCTTGAGTTAATTGCTTTTGAGTTGAGTATCTTAAGCCGAGTATGTTCGAGTTGAGTATCTTACCTTTGAGTTGAGTATTTTATCCTTGAGTATCTTGAGTTGAGTATGCTATCCTTGAGTGGAATTTAAGTTGAGTGAGTTTGAGGAGAGGTAAGTATGTTTCTTTTCTATTAGTTCGAGCTTATGTTTATGCTTTAGAATTCCCCTTACATGCTCGTACATTCCATGTACTGACGCCATTTGTCCTGCATCTTTTATGATGCAAACATAGGTATTCAGGGTCATCAAAAGATGCTCCGTTAATACTACTTGCAGTTCCTGTAAGCTTGGTGAGCCTCCTTGCTTCCGGAGGGTTCCATTTTTACTTTCAGTTGTTAGGATATCGTGGGTATTGTCCCTATAGTCCTTCTGTAATAGTAGAGGCTTCATAGATAGTTTAAAGGTCAATGAGTTTATCATTATTTTCTTTGTTGTTATAATGTTTTGAGTCCATGAGGCATTTAACTAATACTTGTTAAATTATTTTCACACGATTATTGGAGTTGAGTTTAAATTAAGTTTTTTTAAAGTTATTTTTGCATCATGAGTTTTTATTTTGCTTGAGTAAGTCTTCCGATGAGTAATGAGTCAGGCCAAGGGCTCGCTTGGGAACCAGCTATCGAATGCCAATACGTCTAGGGTGTAGGCTCGGGGCGTGACATTTATCCTCCTCACATATTTTTTTTTGACTTTACTTATTTTAATGACTAATTTAAATTTATTATTTTGATGGTTAAATTTATTTATGTTTCATTAATTTTCTTGTAAAATCTATTATAGATGACCCAATATTTTTCATATACCAAAACTAAATTACAATATAGCCAAAACAAAGTTAGTTTTAATTTTTTTCTCTTTACATTAAGATACCAAAATAAGAATAAGAAACTCAAATAATGATATTCAAAGAAGTCAAAAAATAATTTGTGTGTGAAAAATCTTATACTTTTAACTTTGCTAGAAGGATCGTATATACCCTTACAGCCCTACATGATTTTTAAAAAAATTTAAAAATCAAAAATATATATTTGAAACTAATTTTTCATTTTCGATAAATGAAGGGCATATGTGAGCTTATTTTATAACGGTAGGGGGTATATGTAAGCCGTTTGAATAACAATAAGGGTATATATGAGCCACTATTTTAATGAGGGGCATATCATCTCCAAATGGAAAAGTTGAGGGGTATATTAGCTATCAATGAACAAATTTCAAATTGTAGCTATTTGGATGGTAAGACGGGATGTTATGCGGTGTTCATCTCACCCAAAAGGCAAATTAAGTCTGAAATATTTAATTACTCCTTGTATTTGCATAGATTTTATTTGCCAACACACTAACAAGAAAACAAGTGAAAACAATAAATTTAATCGTCAAGGCTATAAATTTGAATTCATCGCGTGTGAGAAGGATTTCATATACCTCTTAACTTAATGAAAAAAATGCAACATATTATTTTGAACTTTGCGAGAAAGATCAAATATATATATATATTTTAATTTAAATGTGGACCAAGTCCACATCTTTATTAAAATATAAATCAACACCAATTGGGTCCAAAAGTGGCCCGATTGAAAACAACTAAACAAAGCAAACTAAAGGAAAGAAGAAAACAACTAACAATTATGGAAATAAACTCTAATGTCTGAAAAACATCAGCTTCTCCTATGTGACGGTTGCCGGAGAATCTTCCCAAAGTGACGACCAGTCCTTCCAAATACTCACCTCCTCTTGATATGAGCTTTGTTCGATATCGAACCAGGTATGGGTTGCTATGACTTCCACATCAACAAATCTCACTGATGTAATGATTTAAGTACCTTTGAAGACTTCTTCTACCTGTATTTTATCGATCTGAGCTAGCTCACAAGTTATGTGCAACTATTTTGGGGACACACGTCAGTCGCCATGGAGATTTAAAGACAAGATCTATTGAGATAAGATTTTACCTTTATAATTCGATTACTCATCTTTGAGATATGTTTTGATATTCAGTCATTGATTATTCTCCTAAACAGGTTGAACCCCAATGAGATTAATACCACTGTTTAAGTCAACTAATCTCCGACCCTGCATCTCTCAACATTTTCCAAGGAATTAAGGTAATTTTTCACCTTCTTAATTTAGCTCTCTCCTGGTTTTATTTGAACTGATGTCGTTCTTTTTTAAGCACCATTATAATGTTTGGTTTGAACTTTCTGGATTCTCAAATTAGGAGTCTTTTCTTTTGTTGCAAAAGAGCTTTGGCTTGTTGTGGTAGTTCCTGCATAATTTGATATTGTTGTCTCTATGTACCTGTAAAATGTGCAAACGATATAGTTAAAGAATCAATGAGGTTGTTCCCTTCTCTGAGGACATGAGCCACCTCAACCCCATGACTCCTTATCATTGTCTGATATCCCAAGATATCTTCCATGGAACCTCCCATACTCCATGTATAACTTTCAAAGCCACCAGTGAATCTGTCTCAATTATCAAGGGAAGGAAATTTCCTTGACTGAGTACTGTAAACCTTCCTTAATTGCCATGACCTCTGCCTCCAAAATT
Source organism: Solanum chiquidenum (assembly GCA_029582725.1). Classification (NCBI taxonomy): domain Eukaryota; kingdom Viridiplantae; phylum Streptophyta; class Magnoliopsida; order Solanales; family Solanaceae; genus Solanum; species Solanum chiquidenum. Next base: position 36,566 of record JAJOOS010000514.1, read on the forward strand.
TATGTAGTACTAATTCTTCTAGATTTTACAAATTTCAAATCTCCTTGGATATCTCTAATACAGAAGGCTATACCCCCTGATAAGAAGCATAAGTATTGTATTTATATACTCCCATGTGGGATGACTCCATCTCACCACCATAGTTTTTGTCAATGGAGCATATCCTTCAAGATATTGAAAATTAAGGGCCAGTTTTGAGGGACACATGCATATTTTGATATTGTTGTCTCTCTGTACCTGCAAAATGAGCAAACAATTTAGTTAAAGAATCAATGAGGATGTTCCCTTCTCTGAGGACATGAACCACCTCAACCCCATGAATCCTTATCATTGTCTGAATGTGTCTGATATCCCAAGATATTGCCATGGACCTCCCATACTCCATGTATAACTTTCAAAGCCACTAGTGAATCTGTCTCAATTATCAAGGGAAGGAAATTTCCTTGACTGCAGTATTCTAACCCTTCCATAATTGCCATGATCTCTGCCTCCAAAATTTATGTAGTACTAAGTCTTCTAGATTCTACATATTTCAAATCTCCTTGCATATCTCTAATACAAAAGGCTATACCCCCAACTCCTGATTCAAACTGATAAGAAGTATCAGTATTACATTTATATACTCCCATGGGGGGATGACTCCATCTCAGCACCATAGTTTTTGTCAATGGAGCATATCCTTCAAGATATTTGACAATTAAGGGCTAGTTTTGAGGAACATTCTTTAACCATGGATATCTACTCTTACTAAATAAGTAGATGTATCTATGTATATCTAAAATCATTGAGGTTGTTGACATATTTCCACCATGCTTCATCACATTTCTCCTCTTCCAAATTTCCCAAGTTATGAAAACATGAACTACTTTCATCAATTACTTAAATTTGGGACTATCATCAGCTTTCCACCATTCCTCCATAATTTGTTGAACCTGATTAATTGGGAATGATAGCCATGCAACATTTCTAAAAGTTTTCCAAACAGCTTGAGCACTAGGACAATGGAAAAATAAATGACAGAAAGTTTCAGGAGCACTATTATTGCAGCAGCTACAATCAACCCTCTTCTATGCTCCTTCTAATTAAGACCTCCCCAGTAGAAATCCTTTTAAACCATAATCTCCACATAAAAAAGGATACCTTAAAAGGCAAACCTTTCTCCCAAATTTTGGAGATATCTTCTATATACTCTTCTCTACTTCTTCATAATTCTCAGGATGAGCTAACTTTGAATTTACCATCACTACTAAGCATCCACCATGCTTTATCCTTCCTTCAGTACTATTAACGATTCCTAGGGTATTGCATATGTGATTGCATATATCCTTATTGAAATTACTTTCCAGTGCATTAATCTTCCATCCATATTCAGCATATAGTTCCTTGACATTTTCCATTTCACTTTGGTTATGTGATATAGGCATCAAAAAATGCAAAGCGCCCAGTTGTGTCCAATTATCAAACCACACACTAGCATGTCCTTCTCTAGGTTCCCATTAGATCTCTACCATCACTACTAGGCATCCACCATGCTCTATCTTTCCTTCAGTACTATTAACGCTTCCTAGGGTATTGCATATGTGATTGCATATATCCTCATTGAAATTACTTTCCAGTGCATTAATCTTCCATCCATCTTCAGCATATAGTTCCTAGACATTTTCCATTTCACTTTGGTTATGTGATATAGGCATCAAAAAATGCAAAGCGCCCATTTGTGTCCAATTATCAAACCACACACTAGCATGTCCTTCTCTAGGTTCCTATTAGATCTCTTGATCAAAGAAATCCCTAGCTTGTAACATAGTTCTCAAGACTTGAGACCCTCCTTTCAAGTTCACCAATTGTGGCCTTTGTCTTTTACAATACTTATTTCACATAAAATTTGTCCACATGGTATTTTTGGTTATGAAATTCCATAAAAACTTAGCAAATGAAGCTTTGGAGACATCAAATAAAGATCTAAAACCTAAACCTCCCTCCTCCTTGGGTAGACAACTATCCCCCATTATACCAAGTAAGTGGCTCTTCCTTGTTCTTTAGAATCCCACAAGAATTTTGCAAAAAATCATATGAATATCATCAATGACACATTTAGGAGGTCTGATAGCTGAGAGGAGGTAGACATGAATACTCTGCAATACATGGTTAATCAACACTTCTTTGCCCCCATAAGATAGAAGTTCCCCTTTCCACATTTGAAGTTTATTTTGAATCTTCTTCTTCTTAGCATAGACAATAGGACAACCCAAGTAAGTTAAAGGAAAAATCCCTTTGCAGAAACCTATGATTTCTTCCACCATTTGATCAAAACTAAGAGAAACTTTGTTAAACAAGTAAAATAAATTGTTTTCTTTGTTTATAAGTTCTCCTTATTGTTGTTCATACATTTTCAATGTATGCATTATCAACTGGAGAGAACTCCTATCAGCATAAGCAAAAATAATTGTATCATCAGCATAAGATAAGTGATTCAACTGTTCACTCCATTTAGGAAAACCATATCCTCTATATTCGTCTTCTAGGAATAGATGATTTAGAGCTTTAGTTAATATCTTAGCAGTAAGTATAAACAAAGCAAGAGACAAGGGATCTCCTTGTTTAACCCCCGTTGATGAATGGAAAAAAACATGTTCTTGACCATTACTCAATACAGAGTATCAATTATTAGCAATAATTCTCCAAATCATGTCGAACATCATAGAATTATATCCCATTTTTTCCATTACTTAAATAAAAAATCTCCAATCAACCCTGTCATATGCCTTTTCCATGTCAAGCTTAATAATCACATTATCAGGTTGGCCCCTCAACCTAATATGAGTAATAATTTCTTGAGCCAACAATACATTTTCAGTAATATTTCTTCCTTTGACAAATCCAGATTGATTCTGGGATATCAATCTAGGAAGTAACACTTCCATTCTCTCATGCACCACTAATCTAGTTATGATATTATTAAGGAAATTACTTATGCTAATAGGTCTAAGATTAGTAAAGGATTGAGGAAAATCCTTTTTAGGTAATAGCACCAAGTTAGTATGAGTAATATACTTAGGTAAATTAGCTCCTTTGATGAAATCCTGAACTACTTTTATCACATCTAAACCAACAGTGTCCCAACAGTTCTGATAAAAACACCCAGAAAAACCATCTGGTCCACAAGAGCTTTCTGCATTTAACTCAAATACTATCCTCTTAATCTCATCTTCATCAGGTAATTTGGTCAATATATCATTTTCCTTTTGTGAGATTACATGATTAATATGCATTAGTAGAGATAGGTCAGAATGATTTTACCCTGCAGTAAATTGTTTGGTATAAAAATTAACCCCTTTTTCTGCAATCACATTTTCTGATTCTGCCCATGAGCCATCAAATTTAATAATTCTCCTCATGTAAAGCCTTTTTCTTCTTCCTCTCCCTAGACTGTGAAAGAATTTAGTGTTCCTGTCCCCAAGCCTTTTTCTTCTTCCTCTCCCTAGACTGTGAAAGAATTTAGTGTTCCTGTCCCCTTACTCAAACCACTGCACACTAGCTTTTTGTCTCCAAAACTCTTCTTCAAAGTGTAAATAAACCTTCAGCTCTGCATGAGACATCTGAAGAATACTTATGTTAGAGGATGATGGATCATCAAAAAATAGTTGCTCCTTCAATTTCACTATATCTTCTCTAATTGATAGTTGTTTTAAAAATTGCCCCAAAATTTTTTGTACTCCACTTGGCTAATGCCATCTTGGTCCTCTTTTGTTTCTGCTTAAGCTGTAAAAAAATATTATATGAACTCTCAGCCACCCATTTCTGCTCCACCACTTCTTTAAAATCCTCTCTTTCAGTCCAAAACTTGAGAAACCTGAAAGGTTTGAAAATATGGAATGTTTTTGATCGAGGGAATGAATTTTATCTGTAATTGTTGGATCTAAATCAACAGTCAACAAGGATAGAAATTACATTTGCATTAAAATAAAATTGGGAATCTGTGAGAAAATCCAAGATTAAAAAGAGATATTAAAAAGGGAATATGGAAAAAGTACTTATGAAACGACATAATTCATCTGAGGAAGAAATGACTTGGAAGAACTTAGGGTGAGAAATGTTAGGAGAAGAGTTCCAAAAGGAAGAGTCATGGAACTTGTTTACCATGACCGCAATTAGGGAATGTATTTGAAATTTTTGAGGAGTGATTTTTATATGACTATGTGATGCGTGCACTCACGATAACTATGTGATGTTTGACTCACGAGGACTATGTGATGTGTGACTCATGAGCACTATGAGATGTGTGACTCATGAGGACTATGTGTTGTGTGACCCACGAGGACTATGTGATGCGTGTGACTTACGAGGCAAAAGAAAAACACAGGACTAGTGTTTGACTAGATTTTCAATCAGATTTCAAAATCTGATTCTAATTTTGTTTCATGTTTCAACCCCCTATTTTTTGGAGAAGTTTCATTTTCACTTACAAAAGTTTATTTTTTTCATGTAAAATACATATTCAAACACAACTTCTTATTTCAAAAAGAGAAAATATATAATTACCACATTAAAGTAAGACATGTTTTTAAAAGACACTTGAACTTTGCGGGATCCTATTACCCCACTAAACTACTTTCAACCAAACTTAATATGTCATTTTCATTTAGCTCTTGCTGTATTCTCACAATGCAAGAGCGTGTGAATAGTTTTAAAAAATGTCTCTAACTAATATAAAAAAGCCACGTGGCATTTTAAATTGTATTCTTTCTAAAAGAAAAAACACATCTTCCTCAAATCAATTCAAAAACAATTAACACCATTGAAGTTTGTTGGATTGTCCATGGCCGAATTAGCACTGTAGTATTTCTCGAACTTCGATTCATTGTCACAAGACGAGTACTCCGTTAAGTCATCCTCAATTGCGATGGGGTGGGGGAGGGGTTGGAATGATAAATGGTACCATTGCAATTGGGGATGACTTAAGGGAGTACTCGTCTTGTGACAGTGAATCGAAGTTCGAGAAATACTATAGTGCTAACTCGGCCATGGACACCCCAACAAGCTTCAATGGTGTTAATTGTGTTTGAATTGATTTGGGGAAGATGTGCTTTTTCTTTTAAAAAGAATACAATTTGAAATGCCACATTGCATTTTTATATTTGTTAGAGGTTGTTTTTTTAAACTGCTCACATGCTCTTGCAATGTGAGAACACATCAGGAGCTAAATTAAAATGACATATTAAATTTGGTTGAAAGTAGTTTAGTGGGGTAATAGGTTCCCCACAAAGTTCAAGTGTCTTCTAAAAAACATGTCTTACTTTAATGAGGTAATTATATATTTTCTCTTTTTGGAATATGAAGTTGTGTTTGAATATGTATTATACATGAAAACAAATTAAACTTTTCTAAGTGAAAATGAAACTTCTCCAAAAAACAGGGTTTGAAACTTGAAAAAATAATAATTTAAAGACAAATTTTCAAAATCTGATTGAAAATCTAGTCAAACACTTGTCATGTGTTTTTCTTTTGCCTCGTAAGTAGGACACATCACATAGTCCTCGTGAGTCACAAAATACATAGTCCTCGTGAGTCACGTATCTCATAGTCCTCATTAGTCACACATCACAGTCTTCGTGAGTCAAACATCACATAGTCATCGTGAGTGCACGCATCACATAGACCTATAAAAATCATTCCTCAAAAATTTCCCATCCATTGCTCAACTGCGGTCATGGTTAAATAGTTCCATGACTTTTCCTTTTGGAACTCTTCTCCTAACATTGCTCACCCTAAGTTCTTCCAACTCATTTCTTCCTCAGATGAATTATGCCGTCTCGTAAGTACTTTTTACATCTTCCCTTTTTAATATCTCTTTTTAATCTTGGATTTTCTCACAGATTCCCAATTTTATTTTAATGCAAATGTAATTTCCGTCCTTGTTAACTGTTGATTTAGATCCAACAATTACTATATACTTTTTAATAATTTCGTATATATGTGTCTAGTTCAATGAAAAATTCTCAAAATCATGTATGAAGATAAAATTTCATTCCCTCGATAAAAAACATTCCTTTCATGCCCAAAGATATATAGACATTTGGAGAATTCAACATTTGATAACAAAATATATGGATGTGTTAATAGGAGGTAGCTTGTACCTGTAGAACTAATTAGTCGAGTTACTCAAGGCCAAATTTGGCTAACCAAAGATGGAAGGAATTTTGTGACTATTACTCAATAAGCATCAGAAACTTTTTGATCTTCAGATACAACGCTCGTGCTCATTTTGATGTCCCTATATGTGATCAGTGAACAACAAAAAATTAATATTCTATAGATCAACATATTGAATCAGATGATATTCCAGCGAACCTCAAAACTTATGCTATGTAATCAAGGAAAATGAGGAATATATTCTAGTTAACTTTCAAACTAATGCTAATGTAATTGAGCAAGAAGTGTCTCAAGGTAATTAAGCATCTTAACTGGTTTATTAGCTATTTAGGTGAATCCATTTAGTAGTATTACATTGCTTTTGGATATCTATTTCAAGATATAAGTGAAGGCTCTGAGGAGCACGAGCATCAACCCAACATTGGTACCGGTAAAACCAAAAGTTTGTTAGACTTTTTAAACTATTTAAGAGATTTCTTTTAGTTTAGTAAGATCAACGCGAGTAAAACTTATAAGTAATTAAGATCCTCAATCTGTCCTAAAAATAAGAAGCAACTCCAATGTTTCAATTAATGCGATAAAACTTTTTATAGAAGCATATAGTTTAAAAATGAAATGAAGCTTATTGTTAATACTAATGATTATAAACATGTAATGACATCAATATATGTAGCCATAAGACTTTAAAAACATGTGGTCTTAGATATTCCATAACATTTCTGTAGCTAGGAATCATATCATAGTAATTGTTATACTTATCTCAAGTTTGTTGTAGATCAGGAGGTCGGAGAAACTAATATTAAAAGTGAAGAATTTGGTCAAAAGAATAGTAGTCGACACAACTTTGTGAACTTAAATGGTGACAGTTCGTATTTTGAAATCGTTATAAAAAAAGATACACACTACTTCTATAGTAAGGTTTAATAATGAGTACATTTTGTTTTCACATTTTCTAGATTTTTCATTCCTTTATGTACTAATTATTTTCCTTAAAATCTAACGATGATGTTTGCTTGATGAATATTAGACTATCCTGATCAGATTCGCCCTAAGGACAAACATAGTTAACATGAAGAATATGAGGTAGTTTAATGAAGAAGGAATAGAATGGGGAGTGGACATAGAGTATAATGGGCATATGGTTATCATAAAAAGAGGATGGTATTAGTTTTTAAAACATAACAAGATAGCTAGTGATTAAACTCGTCGCTTCAAGTTGATTTGGGGTCATGTGTCTAATGTTTTGCAGGTTTAGAAGATCCCAACACCCAATTCCTTGCAATAAATTCGCTACATGTTCTTCGGATTTCATTCGGGCTATTTTAGTTTTTCTTAGGAAGATACTAGATAGATTTATATTTATTTACTTTAAAAAGACAGGCAAACGTGCAATTCATTTGCTAGGGTATTTAATTTCAGATATTTGCATAAATTGTCTTCTTATAACTACAAGTATATGTATTCAACAAGTGCTCTAGTAAGTATTTTATTTTGTTAACGTTATGGAAAATAACTCTTACTTTGTTTTGACTTATACATGTTAAAATCTTTTTTTCTAATCATCAATTATTAACTAGCAAATGAGTACTATTTTGCAACTTTGTGAATAGTTAGAAGCCACGATGGAAGAAGAGAGAGAAACTCTACTTTCTCACTAAAATAAAAATTTGAACCATAAATACATTCCATGAAGACCTAAATTCACCAGCCCCACCAGATCAAGCAAGAACTGAGGGACCAGAAGTGATAGAGAAGTCTTTCGAAACATAGTAATTTCTCCCTATCCCCTTCAAGATGGAATCACCTAACAAAGACCAAATCACTATAAGAAATATGCTTGAGGATGAGCAGCCCTCAGGCCTAAATTAGGATAAACAGTAAAAGGATAAGAAACTACCACATGAGGATTAAAAAGGTGACCACATTTTATTAATTATTATCTGATGAAGAAAAAAGAAGAATCTATAAATCATTGACATATTTTATTAAATGGGTAAAAGAATAACCTCAACGATCAAAAAGAGATATTGATTATGTTGTGGAGAGTGATTGAAAAAGTCTGTCAAGTCATGCACTTATAGAAAGCTAGAACTCAAACACCCCTGGCGAGTCTAATCCTGAGTTGGAGCAAGAAGCAAGGGATTGGACGCATCTTAACTAATTTAGCTCACGGCTGTTATATAACAACATTTTATAAAGAGTAAAACTTACATCTAATTCTATAACAAGGACCTTGATTCATCAACAAATACATTTGATATGTCAAAACGTGGCGTTCAAATTTTGTTGCCTCCAAAGCAAGAGAAATTTTTTACCTCCGAAGAAAAAGATGGGCAAAGAAATAAAGAAGAATCCATGATAGCATGGAAGAGTACTCACCCTTGAATTTGAATATACAAGAGTCTGTCAACAAAGTCTCATGTCATCTGCCTGAATATGCACAATATTTAATAAGAAAATAGCAAGTGTAGTATCAGTACACAATCCCAGTTTACTTGTAGGATCATACAATCATTTCCAAAACATGAATGTAAATAAGAAACTACAAAATAGTAAAACATGTGAACACATATACCACACCTACAATGTAATATACATTTCGAATCAGAATGTCCTAAGTCAACTAATGCATGAAACATGTCCCACATGATAAAACATTACACATACCTAGTCCTCTCATGGAACCCATAATGTAATAAAAATTTCCAATTGTTAGATCGAGAAATATTTTGATGATTGACAAATAGGGTAATACATGAAAGGAACAGGTTGCGCGACATGTTCCTTTCAGGCCATTTCCGACTGAGATTAGGAGAATGTTAATCTCGTGAAGTAGAATTAATTTGGCGGGGGATGGGTTGCTTTTACGATAAAAAACAACTGTAGATATTTTCCTGTTATAAATGAGTCTTACAAGGAAGAGGACGCGCATAATAAATAAACTCTGTTAACATGGGATTACGAATCCTTCAAGGAGTAGGAACCACTACAAAGTTACTGAGTTAAAGTTGAAGAAGGAAATATCTTTGGATTTATAAATAGGGTAATGTTATCTCCAAAGAAACCTGCACACTTAAACACAAAGTTACAAGCATAATAAAATCAAATAGAACGAGTTCATATTTGAGTGATTTTTGATTACGAAGTGCAGCCAACGTAAGGAAACAAGATTGCCAACGCAAGGAAACAAGATTGCAGAACCTAATCAACCTCCAAAGTGAGAGTTACTTCTCTAAGATCGGCCTCTGGTCGGGTTATCACCAATTGAGGGTGAAGGAAGATGACATTCCAAAGATTATTTTTTGAACTCGGTATGATCATTATGAGTTTTTGGTAATGTCGTCTAATTGGACTAATGCTCCGAGCGCATTTACGGACTTGATGAATATAGTGTTTAAATAATATCTAGACATGGTTGTGATTGTATTTATCAATGACATTTTGATTTACTGAAGGACTGAGGACGAGCATGTCGAACATTTGAGAATTGTGTTACAAGTCCTCAAGGACCAACAACTATTTGCAAAGTTTAGCAAATGTGAGTTTTAGTTGAGGTCCGTGGAGTTTCTTGGTCACATTATTTCAAGTAAGGGTACTAAGGTATATCAGAAGATGGATGCGGTTAAGAGTTGGCCTAGACCTGTATCCCCTTAGGATATTCAAAGTCTCTTGGGTTCTGCTGGTTACTATAGA
>JAJOOS010000515.1:0-12739 GCA_029582725.1 Solanum chiquidenum
CCAAATTGCCCTTAAAAAAAATAGACTTATTTTTCTCTCTCCTAATAAATGTATTGGAGTACTCTTTTCAAGATTAAGTGGGACCAACAAGGGTAAAAAATGAATTATACCTTTAAAAACTTACCAAATAAGGAAATGTGACATTCTTTTTGGGACTGACCAAAAAGGAAATGTTGCCACATAAAATGGGACGGAGGGAGTATGTCATATAAATTGGGACAGAGGGAGAGGGAGTAATAATTAAAAAATTGACAGCTTTCCACATTATCAATCAATTTTGCAGCAATCTTGAAAAATTATGACTTCTCATGGGAAATATATGTGGGCCAACTTGATATATGCATCCACTTTTTCTAATTGTTTTATTAATTGTTCATTTTTAATAAAAAATTATTATTCTAGATGGATGAAAAAAGATACCAATGTAGGACGCAAAGTATTAACGATTATAGATGTGTTAGTAGCAATGACTTCTGTATGGCTGTAGAGTTTTCAAGTGGAGGACGTGAAAGGAACATGAGTCGTTTGGTTCGAAGATAAATTATGTTGAAATTAATTATAATGAGATAAGTTATATTGAGATTATTTTTTATTGTTTGTTTAGTTTGTCAAATATTTATTTAATTTACAAAAATTTCCTCCAAGAACAAGTTGTTTGTTTATAAAAAAAGGTTTCAGGGGATACTTTTGTTATTTTACTTTTTTACCTCTAGATAAGTTATTTCAAAATTAGTATTGCACCACAAGTAAGAATAACTTATCACAGTCATAATTATTAATCTGGAGATTAGTTATCCCATACTTTTTAACCAAACAAAGAGTTGAGGGATACTAAAAAGTTATTCAGAAATTATTTTTCTTTATCCATCACACCGAACAATCCCTTAAAATACTCTTTAAGTAGAGGACATTAAAGCACAATGATGAGAGTTAAATTTCAAATTCTAATTCAGAATTTATTTTCATCTGACATATTTAAATTTATAAAATTAACAAATATTTAAATATATTTTATATATTTTTATTTAAAATAATAAATTTAAAAATCTTCTTTGTTTTTTTAAATTTCGTATCAAATCAATTAGAGGAAGAAAATAATTTTAACATGACTGTACACAAAGAAGGTAAAAAAATGAAAATTTTAGAAATAATAATGAACTTAACTACTTATATTGTGGTCGTGTACAGAGGCTAACCCAAACTAGTCTTTCTTTTAATTAAAAAAAAACTAAAAAAAAAGAATGAATGATTAAGAAATATAATATCCCAAATAGTTTGAAAAGAAAAAAATAAATTTCAAATAGTTGGGAATTTAGGGGTGAATTAAAGATGGTTATAATGTATAAATAACGGAGGGGGTAGTTGGGTGGATGACATATAAATAAATGGAAGGTTAGGTAAGAGAGTTGGGTGGTAGCTGGTAGTCATCAGATATGACACCAACCAACTGTATGCAATATAGACAATTTCATCATTACAATAAAATAATGCTCATAAAATCAAATATTAAAGTATATTCACTTTTTTCATAGAAAATGATAACGATAATTGTATTTTTTGCAATAAAAAACTTGTAAGAGATACTACCATCTCAATAAGATTGGAGATCTAAAGCTATATTTCATAAAGATGTTTTTATTTTTTTTCTAGTTGATATATATAAATTAAATAACACTAAAAATATATACTAATATATTCCTACAACTGAGAATATAAACCATGCAAATCTCTAATAGAAATATATGATATAAAATTAAAATAATAAAATCTGATTCAACAAATTGAGAAGTTAATATAATATTATCGAAATAGTATTTTCTTGAATATGATAAGTTGATATAATAATATCGAAATAGTGTTGTTCTACTTAAATATAATGATAACTTATTGCAATGCTTTTAATTTTGAAGAAAACACCAAATAATAAATTTTGATTTTCTTATAAGCAAACAACAATAGATTTTGCAGAATGCAGAATGTTTCACAGTTTAAAGATTTTAAAACATTTAATAATAAGAGATAAAAATAGTGAGAGAGGGAATAAAAAGATAAATATAGAAATATAATATGGGTTCATATTAGTTGTCAGGATATAAATGAAAACAAAATAGATAAACACATTAAGAAAGTGATACCACAATCACCTAAATACTATTATATATTTCAATTATTATAGTGGTCTCCCACATTAAAAGGTAAAAAAATTATATTGTTTTCTATCCAAAAATTTGTTTTCAAATATAATAGTACATGAGATTCTTTAAATATTATGTATATATAATACATTTTTAGAAAAAAAAACACGGACACAATACTTGCTTTATTGGCCATATAATTAAGTCGGTCCTAATAAAAGAATTAATAGTAAAACAGTGAAGACTACAACTTTTTCCTGTTTGATTCTTTGAGTGTGTTTGTTATGGAGGAAAAAATTGTTTTTTTTTATATTTGATTGGGCAAAATATTTTGATTTTTTTTCTAGGAAAACAAATCCTTAGAAACAGGCAAAATGACTTTTCTAATAAAAGTAGGGAAACCATGCTCCAGAAGTGACATTTCAAATTCATTGTCTCTTGTAAAATTTTTACGAATCACATAGTGTAAGGAATAAACTACACTTTATTCCTATTATTTTCTAATTACAAAAATCCCTTAAAAAAATGAATCATCCGGACATATATGATTCTTCCGGATACATTACTTATGATACATTACAAAAATTGTCTATTGCGCTTAATATGGAATCTAAGTGTAAAATTGATTTACATTCCCCTGATTCACGCAAAACAGATTGATATCAATCTATTCCAAACTGTAACAGCTTCACAAAATTCAAAATTCAAATTTTCATCTTCTCTATCAATCCGAAATCATAAAAGATCCAAATTACTCGACCACATGTTCATCTACTCCATCTATCTCAAATAATTAATATATCGCTTTTGTTGAGACATTCAGAATTTGGATAAGCAAGGTGAGTTATGAAGGATACAAAAGTGATGGAATTGCTGTTGGACAAACAATTTCCTTTGTGAGTCTCTAATCCGCCGTTGCAGCTGAGTTGGAGCTCAATGAGATTAGGAAAAACTTGGGAATCAGATCCATCATAGAAGATAACTTATCTCCAATGAAAATTAAGAACAAAATGGAAGTAAAACTGTATTTGGAGGTGAGAAAATGAGTCAGGATTTGCAATGTATCCACTATGCATTGATGCAACAGACAAGATGGTTGGAGAGATATATTACTTTGATGCTACATCAGGTGAAATTATGTGTGTCGAAGGTTTAGAAAATGATATCGAAGCTCTTGCTATGGTTGAATAAAAAAATGGTAATTCATATTATATTCAAGAATTAGAAGCAACAAATTACATAACTGATTCAAATAAATACAGAGGATAAGGAAAGACAATGGTATAAAGATAAGACAATGCTCATATCTTTTATGACGAAATATAAAATAGAGCACAATTTCAATTTTAAAGTAAAGAGATCTGATAAAAAAAAGGGCATGCGATTAGTTGTTTTGTATTGTAAATTGTTATTCTTCAATTTTTTGATACATAAATCGTGATACATTATTATGTCTAAAGGTATTTAGTGAGTTGGTAATTGTTATATTGGTATGTAGTCTTTTAAATGTATCACGATCATAATTCTTTTTTGTTTTTTTACGTGAATATGTAATTCATGATACATTAGTAGTTGATGTGCATGTATAGTAATATTGTATCTGTGAATTAAGATGTGGTCATTATTTTGTATCTCATACAAATGATTTTTTTATAGATATAATTGAATCATCATAATCGAATATGTATCTATCTGTGATTTGTATAAAATGTATCATCATAATATATTGTATATGATACATGTAACAATACGATCAACAATTGAGATGGATCAACTACGTTTTGAATATCAAGTGTGTGTATCACATATTTGTATAAATGTATCATGTTATTACTGTGCATATTGTACATATAAATAATGTAACAATCAAGATGTATAAAGTACTTGTTGTGATCAAGAAAAAATGTAGATAATACATTAATATATATCAATCTTGGATTTTTGTGAATGGTTGTATCATTGATAATTTGTAATGTATCTGGTACATTTAGTAAGCTGGTTACAAAATTCTGCAGCTATGTGTAGTTTTTTTTAGATGACTGTGGTTAGAGTATGAAGGCTTCATGTATGTCACGCCCCGAGGCTATCCCCTTGATGTAACACGGGACCTAGAATCACGAGTGACCTCAAGCTAACCCTGTGTCTGGCATATATCAAGCATACTGAGAATAACTGAATAAAACTTGTACTATGCGGAAGCTAAAATAATAGATAACTGAAAGTGGGGAATACCCAACTAGTCTGATTGTATAAAACATACTAAGAGTTTAATAACAACTGAAAGATGAACTTAACAATTCAAGCTGATTCTATTACTATGTCTGAAAAGCCTCTAACAGAGTTGAGTTGCTGGGACATGCCCCCAGATAACTCTAACAAAACTGAAAACTGAATAACAAGACTAAAATGAAAAGCATGTCTATTGTCCTTGACGTATGAGGACTCACCACTGAAGCTATTGAAATGCGGACTGAGAATCGATCTAAGCGTGATCTGGATGCTGAGTACCTGAACCTACATCATGAAAGGATATAGCACAGAGTATGCGTCAGTACTTGGAATGTACTGAGCATGCAAGATATAGATACTAAGCTGAACAAATATATATAAGCTGAACAAGGCATAACTGAGCAAGAATATAAATACTGAAACATAACTGAAAAGCTAAGCTGGATGCAATGACCAAGTACTAATCATGAAAATAACATGCTGAACTGAATGCTGCAGTATATACTTGTCACGACCCGAGAGCACCCCCTAGTTGTAACACGGCATACTCGACCTCTCGAAGGTCTTATATAATCCCTTAGCATATCATGAACATTAAAGCATATGAAAATAACGGAAAATTTAAAACTTTCTTTACAATCGACGTCTTCATAAAATAAGAGAGAGTCTATGACACTATGTCTCAAACCATCTATAACATTTAGAATAACAACTCTTTCATAACAACTTAGGGACACGACCCTTACATAATAATTACTAGGGACACGACCCTTACACAAGTCTAAAGACATAAAACATAAAGACATAATGACATAAGTGTACGAGGTAGGTTCATCCTCGAAACTATGAGGACTCCCCAAGTATTCATTCCCAAGCTCCTTAGAAACCTAACTTCCAAGCATAAGACATCACATCACCAAACCCTACATTTTGTAAAAATGTAGAAGAAATATGGGTTAGTACAACACACGTACTAAGTATGGAAGACATGCAAGTAAAACCATTAAAACATGCTTAAAGGGACATTTATTGGAAACCATGATTTATGTACTTTTGAACACCATTATTTAGAAGAGTTGGAGAACATAAGTCATTAAGAACTCACATATAGTTTATCAAACACAAGGGTAACACAACAACAAAGCATAGTCTCCAAACATAGTCATAATTCATATATCACTCATTACAAGAAATAATACTCATTCATAGTCAATATCAAGGTCATTGCATCATAATAGAGTAATCACATAAGTAACCCTAGGTTCTACTTGTGCAATGCATAGGTAGGGTCCATAGTCCTATTTACACTAAGTATTACCTTTGGATCAGCATGCTCATACTTATCATACAATAGTCTTATCCATAGGTCATATACATAGTAAGGTGACATTCACAAACATTAGTTCATATCAAGAAAAGTCAATCATTAACATAATACAATTAAAACATGCATTATTCATAATCTTCATAATAAGATAGAACAACACCATTAAAGCATAGTTCATGCAACATGTTCATATCATACATCTTAGTCATAATTCAAATAGTCCATATCATAGGTAAACCATCTTCATAACTCCTTCATGACTCACTTGTGCAATGTACACATGGAGTCCCATACCCCCACATATGCTAAGCTAATTCATAAAGAAGTCATAAGTGAAGTTCACATGCATAATCATCATTCATATCTTACAATAAGTGAAGCCAACCTTAACATGCTTTTCATCTTTTAACATCACTCCATAAGACACCACTCATAACCCCCTTTCAAGCCTAGTAGTGCAATGTACATATGAAGTCCCATACCCCCATATATACTAATTAAACCATCAAGAAGTCATAAGAGATAGTCACATACTTCATTAATCATCATGATAAGCAAACTAACCATAACATCATTCATAAGTAACCACGCATGAAGAACTCACACTAGACCCCCTCTTAAGACCCACTTGTGCAATGCATAGGCAACGTCCCATTCCATTACCTACACTAAGTTGTATCCTCCAAGTAGCCTAGCTAGAGTTCATGTCCTTATCTTCATTCATATTTTAAGCATTCGGAAAGCTTCGCCATAACCGACATAGACCATGAGAGCTACATGGAATCCGGTGTCTACCTCCCACACCGAAAAGAGAGTGTCCTACTTGCCAAGGTAGGGCATGAAAGTCATTATAACATCTAGGTGGATCCACTAGCTAAGAGTCCTATGGGGGCACATAGTTAAGGGATACGAAGATTGCTTCTAGAAACCTTATACTTTCTAACGTGCGGGTTTCCATCTCATGAGATTTCATAGAGGAACCTCCCTCCTTTGTGAAGGAACCCATCTCATTAGGGACCTCCCTCCTTCGAGTATGAACCCACATATCCTCTTGGTGCTAAGCTTATCTTTCCCTTTTTAGGTAGTCATTAGTCTTTACATTACCATTTAAGGTCATATAGAATACCTTTAGGGGAATACCCCTCATATAGTCATAAAATCTCAAGATTTCATAGATGAGAAAATCTTTCATCAAGAACCTTCATCATGTGAGAATGACCTTTCACATTATCATACCATGCATAACATAGACTAGTTTAGAGTACAATTGAGGAAACCTTTCAAGAGACTCACATTCATTACATTAGAAATAGCTTCATTCATTCATGTGTGTGTACATGTGTGAGAAATCCTTTCACATAAAACACCTTTACTCATAGCATGTTCAAATTGTGTTAACAAGAATTACCTTCAATTCAACATAACAACAATAATACCAACATCTCACAATATTCATAATTGAATTGCATCTCATCATAACATGCTAAATTACCAACTAGGGTTAGAGGGAAGATGGAACCATCATCCAACTTCATCATACATGAATTAAGCAAGTACATTCAACAATACATAAAGAATCACATTGATATCACCTCCTTATAGCCTTCAAGGCCCCATTCAAGACTGAACCCTAATTCCATAGTAATAATACATAATTTAGGGTAATATCATCATAAAACATGAATTACATATCATCACATTCAATTCATAACCTTCAATCACTATTCAACACAAACTAGGGTTAGAATTGGAGAAAGAAGGGGAAACACGGGTCTCATGGGGGATTCTTCAAAAATCACCAACACTACATGAATTCATCCATAATTGTTCATATATCATCAATAAAAATCAGTTTATAACAACAATTCAACATTTAGAAAGAAGACCCACGTTTTGGATTGAAATCTACAATTTGGGGCATTTTGAAAACCATCTTTGGAAGGACCTCTTGGGGAAAGGGATCCCAAGAGTGAAGAGCAACCATACCTTGGTTAAACCCGATGAATTTAGTGTGAAACCTCCCATCTACAAGCCCTTTCTAAGCTCCTTCCAAGTTCTTCAATGGAGTCTTGAGTTGAGAGAGCTTTGAGAGAGAATTTTGGGAGGGAAAAGAATTGGGTTATGTTTTGGGGTCTTGACTTGTGGTGAATTAATGGATTAGCTTAGGGTCCTATAAGCTTATATAGTCCATTAATTAACCACATAACCGACCTCCCTTAAACCCCTATTAATTAACTAACTAAAACACTAACCCTCAACTTAAGTAAAAACTGTCAAAATAGTTCCCATCCACGGCTAGCCTTCCACGGACCGTTGGTCAGTCCACTGGCCGTGGTTGGCTTCCGTGGTTTGGGACTGTGGCTCTAAATGCTGCAGTCCCCTAAGAAAACTAAGTATGGACTCACGAGGTCCATCCATGGACCGTGGTTTGGTCCACGGGGCGTGGAATGACTCCGTGGATCACCACCAAGGTGAGGAAGCAAAACTGCCAAGGCAACATAGGGGGACTGTTTTGGGGGATTGGTTCTAAGTGATTTCATGACTTAGCTTAGGGTCTTGCTAGCCTATTAAGGTGATTAATAAATTAACTAACCTACCCCATAAGCACTTAATTAATTAACCAACTTAACTCCAAATCACCAACCTACAACTAGAGGGCTGGAAATTGGCAGCACCTACGGAACCCCTATCCACGAACCGTTGGTAGGTTCACGTGGCGTGGACTGCCTTCGTGGTTTGTGACTGGGGATTCCCTGTTTCAGGGAACCAATTGAAGTTTCAGGTCTGTTCCACGACCTCACTCCACGGGGTGTGGATCAATTGACGCCTCGTCAATGGCCTTCGTGGGTCAAGCTGTTTTTGACAACTTTTTGCCAAAGGTTGGGTCCTCCTCAAGGACCCCTTGGGTGGTCCTTGGGGGGTCGTACCCGGTCCTTTGGACCCTAAACATGTCCATCTATGAGTAAGAGTCACACCAAACACCACGACAAGACACAAGTACCCACACTAGCACCGAAGACTAGTTTCCGGACATCATGGTCGTTTTTTGACGTTTGACCTCTAAAGTCACCAAACTAACATGTGAGGCTCTAGGTCAACCTACTAGATTCAGTCAAGCCTTAGCTAGGTCTTACTAGTTTTGTACGGGGTGTAACAATATCCCCTCCTTGGAAACATTCGTCCCCGAATGACACTTAAAACATCTTAAGGAAATCAAAACTCAACTAGCAGCCCAACAAGCATGTAGTCATCAAAGTGATGTACAACTTAAACAAAAATACACCACATACCATGAGCATCATTTCAAAAGGAGGAACTTAAACTCCAATTTCAACATAGTCAATGCAATTATAAGAAAGTAGGAACTACGTCTATCACTCTTCATGCATGACATTATCATGTTTAGTTATGTTCAAGGAGGAACTTCCTTCTCCAAGTCATAACATACTCACATGCCATCTTAACATTCATATGCAAGTTTCCATGTTCAATAGCACTCTTTCAAGGAGGAACTTCTCAACTCCTTACTAAGACATGCTCATAACTCATTTTCATGAAGTACAATAGATCACTTATAACCAATGCACTACAACATGAGGGAAACAACTTCACACAAACTCATTTCTATTCAAAATCACAAGTTTTTTCTTTCTTTATGGAAATGCACAAACCTCATTAATTCACATAAACATGGGAGGAACTACCTCCTCCACTCTCTAAGCAAGTTCAACACCACATAAGGAGATAACATGCCATTTCATAAGAACACATTCAAGTATGTTCAATAATTCACATCATTAAGTCAAGTAGCCATATTACACTCAATGCACAACTTACGAGAAAATCGTCATTTAAAACACAGCTCATACAACATGAGAAAATAGGGACTCCTCTACAACCTCAATATGCATGCAACTTAGACATATTTCATTTCATTGGAGGAATTTTCCTTCTCCAACTCAAATCATACCTATTATATCAACCTAAGCCACTATGCAATTACTTATAAAAAGCATATTTAAACCATTTACCTCATGAATCACATAGGTTTCTTACTCAAATTACCTATCCACATTAGGGTCATGAGACATAAAAACTCATTTTATCTCAAAACATGAATTCTCAAGAACACATTTATCACAAGGAGATCATGAGAACACCTAAGTCCCACATGACTCCTAAAACAAATCATAAGCCCAACTAGGAACTCTTGGTCTCAAGCTAGAATAGGAATGGAAGAAAGAGATGAGGATGTTGAGATTTCAACAAGTCATGCTTTCTAAGCACACCATCCCCTCCTTAGGAGGAAGCTCTCACTACAACCCTCAAGAAAACTTCTTTCAAGAACTCCTAAAGACATAACCAAACTCATATTTTGCCATCCTTGCAAAAGTCTATGGTCCTCAACATCTAGCAATTCCACATTCATATGACCCAATAAGTACTAAATCCAAAATAGGTAGAAATTGCACTCAAATGTCATCATACTCAAAAGGTGAAAACTAATACATACTCAAGAGTTCTATGTTCTCCTAACTATCCGAGTCCTATCATCAATAAAAACACACCAAGTATGCAACCCATCCATACTAAGAGTCACATCAAGGTCTAACTTGCCAAGTTCCACCAAGTCAACAAGAGTATTTCTAGGGAACAAGGTAAATGGACATCTTCCATAAACCCTTCTTACTAACCCCAAACCATTGACCGGGGTAAAATTCAAAAAAAGGTTCTATTAACTCATCCGGAGAACTCTAAGCCTCATAGCCTCATAGGGCATCATACTAGATAAGGTAATACCGAAACACAACATAACACTTACTCACACATGAAATTACCAACCCTGTCCAAAAAGTCTTTCAAGTCAACCCTAGTGGCATCCCTTTCTAAGGCCTTCACTAGGATATCACTCAAGGTTTCATATCAGTCTACCACCCTGGTTCTAAGTTTCTCAAACTCACTAAACCACATAAGGTGAGGATTTCAAGTATATCAAAACATGAACATCTAGAACACTCAACTTCTCATATCCATCACCCAAAATGATTCCATAAGTGGGGAATATTCAAGCAAGCCTAATTCATGAACATCAAGGACACTCAAAGACCTTACCATCTAAGCACATTATCCCTCACTTGGGGTAAGCCTAGACAAACTCTTCACAACATCATTCTCTTAAATTCTAAGGTCGGAGAAAGTCATAACTAAATCTTCACACTCCTTACACAATATGATTCTAAACCATTGAGGATTTTTCACTTCTGCCCTCCTTTAAAAGTGTTTACTCACTCAACAACTCTAGGCACCACTCTTCCTCAATGCCCATCACACCATAACCCTCATTATGGTTAAGTTGGTTTATACCAATCCACCACATATGGCCCTACTTAAATGACCATACTTAAGATCAATCTTAAAAGATAACTAACTCTTTTTGAAGTTGGTCAACACCTACACTCTTCTTCCTTACCTCAACTAGGTGGTACATGCAATCTCAAAGTCAACTTTAAAACACAACATAAACCAAACATGACCTCACAATTACCTTGCTAGGCAGGCACACTATATCCCCCTTAGGAGTAAGCCTACACAAGTTCTTCTAACCAACACAAAGGTAATTATGAAGCATTAATCACACTAAATACAACTTTAAAATCTATTACATCAAAGTTCACAAGTCACATAGCCATAATTGGCATCACAACCAACCTTTCTCCCTCGCTCCTTCTAGCAAGAACCATTCAAGTGGTCCTACTCTAAAGACCATAAGACAAGGAATAAGAGAGAGAGCTTATAGAACTATGGCACGAATTAGAGAATGAAGAAGTGAAGTTCCTAACGTCCTATAGCCTCTCGCTCATAGATGTGTTGCGACTCACACCGATGAACAAGACTCTACTAGACGTGGTTTGAGACATCCTAAGACCATTTCAAAACCTTATGCTCTGATACAAAGTTTGTCACGACTCGAGAGCACCCCATAGTCGTAACACGGCACACTGGACCTCTCAGAGGTCTTACACAAGCCCTTAGCATATCATGAACATTAAAGCATATGACAATAGCAGAAAATATAAAAATTTTCTTTACAATCAAAGTCTTCATAAAAAGAGAGAGTCATGACACTATGTCTCAAACCATCTATAACATTTAGAATACCAACTTTTTCATAACAACTTAGGGACACTGCCCTTACATAATAATTACTAGGGACACGACCCTTACACAAGTCTAAAGACATAATGACATAAAGTGTACGAGGTAGGTTCATCCTCAAATCTGTGAGGACTCCCCAAGTATTCATTCCCAAGCTCCTTAGAAACCTAACTTCCAAGCATAAGACATCACATCACCAAACCCTACACTTTGTAAAAATGTAGAAGAAATATGGGTTAGTACAAGACACGTACTAAGTATGGAAGACATGCAAGTAAAACCATTAAAACATGCTTAAAGGGACATTTATTGGAAACCATGATTTATGCGCTTTTGAACACCATTATTTAGAAGAGTTGGAGAACATGAGTCATTAAGAACTCACATATAGTTTATCAAACACAAGGGTAACACATCAACAAAGCATAGTCTCCAAAAATAGTCATAATGCATATATCACTTATTACAAGAAATAATACTCATGCATAGTAAATGTCAAGGTCATTGCATCATAATAGAGTAATCACATAAGTAACCCTAGGTTCTACTTGTGCAATGCATAGATAGGGTCCATAGTCCTACCTACACTAAGTATTAACTTTGGATCAGCATGCTCATACTTATCATACAATAGTCTTATCCATAGGTCATATACATAGTAAGGTGACATTCACAAACATTAGTTCATATCAAGAAAAGTCAATCATTAACATAATATAATTAAAACATGCATTATTCATAATCTTCATAATAAGATAGAACAACACCATTAAAGCATAGTTCATGCAACATGTTCATATCATACATCTTAGTCATAATTCAAATAGTGCATATCATAGGTAAACCATCTTCATAACTCCTTCATGACTCACTTGTGCAATGTACACATGGA
>JAJOOS010000516.1:0-37997 GCA_029582725.1 Solanum chiquidenum
TTTAGTATATGGGTATTCCCCACCATTTCAGATTTATTTATGATTATAGCTTCCGCATCAGTTTATTATCTTTAGTATGCTCATGATCATGCCAGCAGGGTTAGCTTGGGATCACTTGTGGTCCTAGGTCCCGTGTCCGCGTCTCGGAGGTAGTCTCGGGGTGTGACAAAAGCTTTATCTTTGAGTTCATCTAATGTTGAGTAAGTCTTCTGCTGAGAGTTTAGCTAGGGCAAGGGTTCGCTTGGGGCCAGCAATGATTCTCGAGTGCCAGTCGCGTCCAGGTGTAGGCTCAGGGTGTGACATGTCAAATAAATACTGGATAAATAAACATGAATGGAGGAAGTATTCCTTGTATTCTACCAATAGTATTTAAACTGAACATATATATATATATATATATATAACTGTAATTTCATTGAACACAAATATTTGATCTATCATAATCTCCTTCATTCTTATTAATTTGATTTCCCAAACAATATAATAATAAATAAGTATATGTCATATGAACATGTGAAGAGAACAACTACATTATATATATTCACATATTTTCACATTTGTTGTGAGTTTTTTTTTAAAAAAAAACTTGAAACATTTTAAAATAATATATTTTGAAGTTAGAAGATCTTGTTAACTTGATAATACATTTGTACCATAGAATACTTTAATTTAAATACAAATATCTACCCAAATATAAATATATATTTGCATTAATGAAAACTCATAAAATTAACTATTAAATAAATAATATAAATTAAAGTAATAAAAGCTTCAACTGACGTTATTACAAGTCATATGAACTTTTCTTCGTCTAAATTACTGAAATATTAAGAAATAGTAAATAAGTAAAACAAAAGGGCAATGTTTATATAGTAATAATATTTTGAAACAACTTCATGAGAGTCTAAATCACATAAGTAGCATTGATAAATAAAGTCATTCTTTTGTCTTGAGCATCAAAAACAAATCGTGACAATTCTCTTAATTTTGGAAAAGATATTCAAAAGCATATATATACATCACAAGAGAAATTGTTAACAATAAGAAATAAATTTGGACTACATCATGCTAACTTCATATTTTGGAACATTACATACTAATGTATTTATATTAAGCAAAAAAATAATTATTATATCAACAAAATTATTTTTCTCAAGTACTCGAGGTTATGTAATATACCCTCTTAGGATAGAACGACTTACTTCATCAGAATAGTGGTACCTCATATCCGCTAAACTTCGAACTCACTCAAAGATAATAAATCACACAAAAAAATTCAAAATGCAAGAAGAAGAAGAGTAGAAGATTAAAAAACTGTGGTTGAAAAATGAGAGGAAGTCCCTCTATTTATAGTCAACAAAGGATAGTATGAACAAATATTTTTTGTGTCTTATCTGAAAAGTCATGACCTTTTCGAGAAGTCACAACCCTTTGGAAAAGTCACAACTTATTGAAAAAGTCACAACTCTTTGGAAACGTCACAACACATCGAAAAATCACAACCCTTCGATAAAGTCACAACTTATCAAAAAAGTCAGTACTCATCAAAAAAGTCACAATCTAAGTTAGGGATATTATAGTAATTTAACATTCAAGTTAGGAGTTCATGCTTTTAAGGTAATGTAGAATGTAGATAGATATCTATATATAGAGAGAGAGATTTGAAATATATATTCTGAATTTACGTAGATATTATCTTATAAGAAAAATCTTAAATCCCAACAAGGTTTAAATGCGTGATCCAACGATATTAATGGGTATCCTCAAAATCATCCTTTAGTTTCTCTACCTTTTTTTCCCTTTTTGTTAAATTAGTAATTAGTACCTTCCTTAAATCATTTTCCTAGTTATTTGGCCCTTTAAGTTTTTTTTGTCTTTTCACAAATTTACAACACATTTTTTCCTAGAATTAAAATTTATAATCACCATACAAATTTTCAAAAGAAACAATATAAATTTTGTTTAATAGAATAATTAGCTAGGGTTTGATGGATCCAACAGAGATACATAGAGTTTTTCATATGTTCGATCGAAATGGGGATGGTAAAATTACGCGAAAGGAGGTAAGCGATTCGTTGCAAAATTTGGGAATTTACATTCCTGAAATGGAATTAGTGCAAATGATCGATAAGATAGATATAAACAAAGACGGATATGTAGATATGGAGGAATTTGGGACATTATATCAGTCGATAATGGATTAGAAGGATGAAGAAGAAGATATGAGAGAAGCTTTCAACGTGTTCGATCAAAATGGTGATGGATTCATCACGGTGGAGGAATTGAGATCCGTTTTGTCATCGTTGGGTTTGAAACAAGGAAAAACCCTAGAAGATTGTAAAAGAATGATCCTAAAAGTTGACGTGGACGGTGATGGAATGGTTGATTACAAAGAATTTATTCAAATGATGAAACGTGGTGGATTTGCTTCTTTGAGCTAGCTAGCTCAATTAAAAAACAAAGTTATTAAAACATTTGAAATGAATGATATTTGAAAATTTAGAAGCTAGATACGAAAACAGTCAATTAGCCTTTTGTATATGGAGCTAAGGCACAATTTACCTCTTAATTAAGTCCTAAATAGTTTGATCAAATCAAATATACAGTTGCATGTATGACTTTTTCATCTTTTTATTTTTGTTTCTTCTTGTTAAAATTGTTCAAAAAAAGTCAATTGCATTTATGAGATTTATTCATTTCATATGAAAAGATGTACTGTTTGTTCCATATCAGTTGAAAAGTCAATTGCATTTATGAGATTTATTCATTTCATATGAAAAGATGTACTGTTTGTTCCATATCAGTTGATCATCTTATTAAAAATAGTTATATTATATTAGTTGTCCACTTTACTAAAGAGAAAATACATAATTACATCATTAAAGTAAGACTTAATTTTTAAAAAGACACTTCAACTTTGTAGGGGTCCTATTAC
Source organism: Solanum chiquidenum (assembly GCA_029582725.1). Classification (NCBI taxonomy): domain Eukaryota; kingdom Viridiplantae; phylum Streptophyta; class Magnoliopsida; order Solanales; family Solanaceae; genus Solanum; species Solanum chiquidenum. Next base: position 2,936 of record JAJOOS010000516.1, read on the forward strand.
CCCATTATTCTTATTTAGAATAATTTATTGTCCCATTACGTGCCTACGTGACAAGTAGAATGTAGTTCACTCTTTGATAGAGAGTGAGCTGAACCAAAAAGTTAATAAATATTTATTTAAGCATTTATTTTATTAGAAATATTTTTTTTTCTTTTCTTTTATTTATTTTAGTGTACTTTCTCAATTCTTTATTTTTGTTATCTTCTTCCCCAAATTTTAAAAGAGAAAACTACCTCTTCTCTATCTTCTTCAACTTAGAAGACCAATTTTCTTCGCTCATTTTTTTCCTTGTCTTCTTGCTTCTGTTTGTTCTTTTTTCTTCTTTTGCCCTTATTTTTTCCCAAAATAATAATAATTGTAAACCTCCTTGATAACATTGTTCTTTTTCTAAAAAATAAATAAATAAATTATTATGTAGTTCTTTAGCATGTAAATAAAGAAATTTATTCGATTTGAGAGTATTTCCATTACCTTCATCGTAATGGAGTTCCGCTGCATAATTGTTGTAATTTTGAAAAGGATATGGTAGATTGGAGGTGATTATTAATTTTCAATTTATCATTTGTTAGTAATTTTATTTTTGATTTAACAATAAATTTAATGATATTAATCATGGAAATGATATTATAATAGTGACGTGATGAAGACTACTCCGGAGGATTGACGAAGATGGCGTCTTTGTAGAGGATTCCTGGTGATGAAGGACTGAAGAAGAGCAGAGGAGGGTAATGAAGAAAGAAGAAGAAAAAGAAAAAGAAAATGAAGAAAGAAGAAAGAAGAAGAAAGAGAAAAAATAAAAAGATAATGAAGTTAATAAAATAAGAAAAAACAAAAATAAAAATAAAGATTAAAAATTAAAATTAACACGTGGCAGATTATAATTGGTGCGTGATTGCACTTCTTTTTTTGCAATTGAGGGTGGCTAAAAATGGGATATTTACAACACTTTAAAATTGTTTAAGGGGATATTAGGACCCCCGCAAAGTTGAAGTGCCTTTTTAAAAAACAGGTTTTACTTTAATGGGGTAATTATGTATTTTCTCTTTACTAAATTAAGAAAGTATAGTAATTAGATTTTTTTTCTACATTACTCTTGCAATTAATTCTTTTTGAAAGCGTTCACATTTGCTTGTAAAATTCTCAAGAAGTTTTTTAAGGGGGGTAAATTAGTAAAATTATCCTCTTATTTATGATTTCTTAATAAATGCGTATAAAGGAAAATGATCAACCAATATCGGACAAATGGAATAGCTCTATTTCTGCACATGTGTTGTTATACATTAATCATGTTGCGTTCTTGATTTTCATTGTATTATATTCTCATCTTTGCTTGTTTTGTTCATTCAGTAAAATGTTTACAGTATTTTGTTACTCAATGTTATAATTAGCTGCCAAAGTCATTCTCTTTAATTTCTCATTAATTTAAAAGGAAGTTTGAACGTATCTTTAATTAACGCAAACTCCTCTATATGATATTCTATGTTCATATTTAGACCATGTCATTAGTGTGTATGTACCATTAAAAGGTGTTATTGAATTAAAAACCAAGCATATGGACCGCATTGAAAATTAAATGTTTGTTAATTACCTATCCTAAATGACATAAAATATTGCTATATGCAACCAAAATTCACTTTTCATACAAAAATGCAGTTACTGTAAATATAGTTGAACTTAAGGGGTTCTCATGCTTTTTATTAAAAGGATCAATAAGACAAGTTATCAATGCTATACTTGTGTAAAAGGGACAAGCTGAATTATATGGAATATAGTTTGATATGGTAATGACCTGGTTGGCATTTTTCATTTTCCTATGGAAATTACCCTCCCTTGATTGACCCCGAGTCTTCTATGTTTGAGTTAAGAAGTTAGTTTTGAACTTTTAGTTAAAAGTTGAGAATTTGGTAAGTCTTGATGTTTGATAGGCTAAGTTGTTAAGAAAGTGGTTTTCGGTGTCTTTCGGAGTTTCGAGTGTCTGAATGGAAATCCATCGATTACACCAATTCCGAAAAGTGAAATGTGATCCGTAAGAGTTGTCGGTTTTAGATTCCGAGTCTTTTTGAGAATTTGAGGTCCTAAGTTGTGAAATTATGAAAATTTAGCCTTCAGGTTGACTTTGATCAACTTTCAGGGTTCGAGTGCTCGGATCTATTTTCTGAGAGTTTCATTGGATTCAGGGGATGATTTTAGGCCTAGGGGAGGTCTTGATTATTTTTTGAGACGTCCCGAGCTTGTTTTAGCATTGTTAGGCGTTGAGTTCAATTTCTTCTCATGATTTCATATCATGATACCATATCATGATTCCATATCATGATTCAACATCGCATGGACAAACGGGCCCTTAATATCTTGTAATTTTTACACATGTCGGGTCAAGGAGACCCCGAGTTCGTGGTTTGACCGTTCCATTGAGTCTGGAATGTCGAGTATGATCGATTTGCATATGTGGTTTGTGTGGACGGGGTTTCGAATGAATCCTGAGGTCCTTTTGATGTATAGAGTGTTGGTTGATTTTCTGATGTATGTGTTCTGGTGCATTCCGCTTTTGTGAGGAATGGCTCGCTTTTGCGAACCCCTGTTGACCTTCGCACTTGCGAAAAGCCTCCGCTTAAGCAACACTCACATTTTCAGCAGATTTCACCATTTTTGAGTTTTGGGAGCTTTGGGTGGGGATTTGGACCAGATTTCGAGGGAAATCTTTTGGGTAACGATTCTTAACTCTAAATCTTCAATTACCCATTATTATTTATGGATTTATCTATTCAAATCAAGCTTTTAAAAGGAGAAATTTGAGGTTATCTTCAAAAACTCAAGAACTTAGTAAATTAGTGATTTTGAAGTGGTCTTGATCCCTTTTTCGAAATGGTTTTCTCTAATGATTCCTAAAGCCTTAAACATCATTTTCAAATATTGTTTTTCGGATACAAAAATCCATTTTAAAATTTGGGTGTTGAGTTGATTGACCCATTTCTTTACATAATTGATGTGGAAATTGTTGTCTTCGATGAATGATTGTAAATACTTGATCATTATAGATTACGTGACTTCAGAAGTCATTCGAAAGGGAAAACTCAACTCTTGGAATCAGTGTTGATTGATTTAAGGTAAGTGGCTTCCTAAACCTTATTTTCTAGTAGAATTCGTGTACATCGTTTGCTACTTGTGTGTTGGGAGCAATGGGGATGAGGTGAAGGGTTTAAAATTTCCACTTGTTATATCTAAATAAATAAAAAGGGGTTGAAATGAAAGAGGCTATGTGATGAACATGATGATGCGAATTGCCTTATTAGGACCTTTATTGATCGATTGATGAAATGCTTGAAAGCATGATTGTGAACGTGAATTGTATAACGTGTTGTCTCTTCCATGTTGTGTGATATTGCTTGTGTGCATTGATTGTAAACACAATGATGAGACATGTGATGATTTATAAAGCCAATGGAAAATGGTTCCGGCTAGTGAATTGATATAAAGTCGATGGCAAATGGCTCTGCCTAGTGATTTGATATAAAGCCGATGGGAAATGATTTAGACTAGTGATTTGACATAGAGCCGATGGGAGATGATTCTAGCTAGTGAGTTGAAATAAAGCCAATGGGAAATGGTTTCGACTAATGATATTGTGCCGATGGAAAATGGTTCCAACAAGAGATTGATTATTATTACTTGATGCATTTGATGCTTATGTGTGACTTGCTTGTTACTTTAGATTTATGTACTTGTTGTGTGTGACAGGACTACTTGACTTTGAGAATGACATACATGATTCGCTCGATTTATGATTGTAAATTTTGAACGGTGGAAGTTGGGCCTTGTGAGCCGTGCATTGGAGAATTTCTAGATTGGGCTGATTTATGTGCTGATTGTAGTTTGGGGAGGTTCAATTGGAGTGTAAAGGATATTCAATTTTTAGCTAGTTGCTTTGTTTTGTAGGTTTCTTGCTGGGTACCGTGTTGTTGGTACTCACCCCTTGCTTCTACACTTGTGTAGGTTTCGAGCCCGAAACCGTGTGATCTTCTTCTTCTTCTCCTAACTGTCGAGGCTTGCTAAAGGATTTAGGAGGTAGCTTCTTGTAATCCTGGCGGACCCTCTTTTCCTTTTCTTTAAGTTTTGTTCTACTTGAGATACAAAGAGCGAGACTTGTATTAATTTTTTAAATTTTCCATTTTCATTAGTGGCTTGTACACATGACAACCAAGTTGTGGGGTATTATTTAGAATGAATAAATTTTTCACCTTTGTCTTCTTTTTGATTTACATTTTCTGCATTTTTTTTGTTGGGTTGAGGCGCTTATCTTGGTAAAAAGAGATAAGTGTCATCACGTTCATTTTAGGGTCGTGACAAATGGTAACAGAGCCCTAAGTTCATAGGTCCCACATATGTATATGCCAAGTTTAAGTACAATATTTAGGATCAGTAAGGAGAAATATGTACTTATCTTCAAGAGGCTACACAGATTGTTAGGAAATTTCCTTTTATTCATCTTTTCTTATCGTGTGTGGTTACCTTCACTAGTGTTGAGTTGTTGCGTGTTATTTTGGCAGATGCCGAGGGCCATCTGTTTCTGTTGGTAGAGGCGAGACAGTCCCCGAGGAAGTTGTTGAGACCCCAGCTAGGGGTAGGGGTAGGGCCCGAGCTAGACATCGTGCTCGTGGAGTAGCACCGTCTAGACGTCGTGTCCATGGAGTGGCACCAGCCAAAGGTCGAGCTAGAAAGGCTTCTCCTGAGGAACATGCATGCTATGACTATTGTTCTGGGTGAGGAAGAGACAGTTTGCAGGTCCATCAGGTCTTATGTGTTCAGAGCATCCATAGAATGGGCTTCCTTCCGGTCCATTGTGAGCCTCGCAAAGGAGGCGGAGTTGATGGTTTTAAGAGGAGATTGGGGAGCCCAAGAGAGCCCGTTCTTCTGGTCATTTTTGGTGCCTTATTTGGAGCCATAGGTTCACATAAAGGTAGTAGCTCCATTTAGCATCATGTACCGGTTCATGCTTCTATGCCAGAAGCTGAAAGTGGGCAGTCAACCCGATGATCTTATGGTTTTGGAGGAGGTGGCCATGGTAGTCGTCTGGTTCGCAACAATACTTATTTGTGTGGAGAAATTGTTATACTTGTGGTGATCCAGGTCATATGATGAGACAATGTCCTGTAAAAACTTATTGAGGACCTCAATGTTCTTATGTAGGTTCTCTTGCCAGAGATTCAATGCCTCCAGTCAAGGGTCGAGGCATAGTTCAGTCTAGTACTAGTAGAGGTACTCCAGCTCCATAGGGTGGAGGTAAAGGTTCAACTCAGACTGCAGGTGGCTGTGAGGGCTAGTGTTATGCTTTTCCAAGAAGGCCTAAGGCCGAGATTTCTGATGGTGTGATCACAAGAATCGTCCTAGTTTTCCATTGACCTGCATCTGTATTGTTTGATCGGGGGTCTACTTTCTCATATGTGTCTACCTATTTTGTTGCTGGGTTTGATATATTGTTTGATTGTATGTCTGTGCCTATTCATGCTTCTACACCAATGGGTGAATCCTTAGTGGTGGATCGAGTGTATCGAACTTGTCTTGTTTCTTTGGCTGAGTATTTCATGACCCAAAGTACACCCTAGATGTGACATGATGTATAATACCCCGAAGGCCCTACACAAGCCACTTAGCATACATCATATATGATAATAGAAATAAATATCTCAAAGAAATAATCTTATATCATAAAAGAGTTTTGAGAAAAGCGGAAGTTTAACATAGTCTCTACCAACCATCTGTTATATCAAAAGAAGTGATTGGGACATAATCCATACATCACATACAAAGTCTGAAAACAGTAATAAGGAAAAAAACATATAAGTGTGACATCGTCCTCTAAGTATGAGGACTCACCAAGTGTTCATGTCTCTAATACAATCGACTAGCCATGAATGGAGGGAGAAGAATTGTCATGCCCTACATTAGTGAAACAATATAGACATAAGTATGCATTAGTACATGGAATATACTAAATATGAGGGGAATGCAATAAAATATGAGACGTGATCATAAAGGGACATAATCGAGAACATGAAATGCATGACCAAGTTAAGACATAGAAAAATCATTAAAGAAGATTCATAAATCATGAACATGATCAATGCACCTTTAAATCATAAAGGAAGCTTCATAAAACATTAGTAATTAACTTAGTTCATTTTGTGGGAAGTTGCCATTAACTGACATAGACCATGTGAACTATAACATGGAATCTGGTATATCCCTCATACCGAAAGAAGGGGAATCCTACTTTCCAAGGTAGAACGCATACACATCATATCATATGCTATATGTGGATCCACTAGATAGGTCATTTAAAACAAATCCTACAGAGGCACGTAGTTTAGGACTAGAGGTTTCTACTAGAGACTAACCTAATTGAGCATTCACCTCAAAGCATCTCGATGATATGTAAAAATCCCATGGAATAGTCATTAATCATATTCATATTATCATCCATGTAAAAGTACAATTAAGATACTAATCCAAGCTAGAAATTTCATAGAGTAGCTCCATAGACCACGTGTGAGAAAACCTTTCACCATCCATGATATTTTCATAATAGCTTTATAAGTCCCATAGTCATTAACTACATACTAAGAATACCCTACTGCTAATAGAAATCATTTTAAAAGCGTGATTTATACTCATTGATGGCATATCCGGATACTATACTAATCAAGACTTAATTTAGGAAAATAGCCCAAAAACATTGAAGGAAAATCTAGATGCCGTTCATGTCATGTTTCCAAACTTCATAGAACATATAGATACCTTCATCTATAAGCTTACTTAGGTCATATACATTTCTTTCATAAAAATATGCATGGTTTCATAAAAATATATTCATAGATTCAAGCTTCTTCATAAATTAATGTAAATTAGCGTTATAGTCAAAATTAATAAATAAATGCAGGGGTTCACATGAAATTAGTTGAAAACCCTGTAATTAAGTCAAAATCATAAAATTAAGATCATGATTAAGCAATTGAATCCATACAAATAGAACCCATGAGGAATTGAAGGAAATTTTATTCGATTTTTTTCGGAAATTAAATTAGAGAATTGAAGGAAATTCTAATCGATTTTTTTGGGAAATTAAATTAGAGAATTGAAGAAACTTTGGGGACTCAATGGGTGATTGGAACCCATTGATGATCTCCATACGTACCTTGATTGAAACCCTAAAAATGATGAAGAAAGGAGACTTGAACTTGAAGAACCTTAGCTTTTTCTTCCTTGCTATAGAGAGAAGATTTTTGGAGAGAATATAGGAATTTGAGGGAATAAATAAGTTGGGGGAAATTTCTAAGGGTGAAGAGTATTTATAGAGCTTAGATTTAGGGGTAAAATGATGTAGTATAGGTATTAATTATATAGGAAACGACCCAGATACCCTTTAAGAATAATTGCCAGAATGATCCTACAGACTGACTTATGGTCAGTCTAAACTTCTATGGATCGTACTAGTCATCCGTAGAATTGGTTACTGAGGTCTAATTCTGAATTGATTTCCATGAGAAAACTCTACGGTCCATCTAAACTTCTACGGACCATAGACCCAACCGTAGAACCCAAAAGGCCAACCAATTTTCAATCAAGTTTGGAACCCTTCTACGACCACTTCCTACAGACCGTATGACTTTATACTGACCATCTCGTAGTTCGTAGAAAACTTTAGAGATGCATAAATCAATAAATCCTTAAGGTTATTTCTATAACTCCCTTCTACGGACCGTAGAACCTTATAATATCCATAGATAGGACCCGTAGACTTGAACCTACAGTCAACTATGCAACCATTCTTTTTTTGAGGTGTTACAATATCACCCCATTGGGAACATTCGTTCTTGAATGGGACTCAAGCTAGCATGAATAGATTAGGAGAGAAACTAACAACCCAACATGAATGCAATTTTATCAAAATGCACATAACTAAGGAGGAATATCAGCTCCAAGCGAAAACATACTTCTAAAACATCCTTTCATAAACATACATGCAAATCATACACAACACATCTTCATGAAGCAATCAATGAAGCTAAATCACAATCTCAAAAATCAAAATTTTCATGAGCATGTATGCATGAGGAAACATGAGAATGTCTAAGAGCATAAGACTCCTAAAAAGTGAACATGAGAGGCTAATGCCTCAAGCTAGACCCGAAGACAAAGGAATGAGATAAGGATACTAAGACATCACATCGCCTCCAACCATTCCCATACCAAACCATAGCAAAGAACCCTCCCAATAATTTAAATAGTTCCATACACATACCAGCCATGTAACAAACATTATCTCCACTGGGAGCAAACCTCACTAGTATTTTCGAATCCATCTCCCTCAACCCAAGCATAGAACCAAAGTCTTAACAACCACAAAACCATTGATACAAGTAAATTCTTAAAAAATTCCCACCAAGATTTCAAATTTGACTTCAAACACAATAACTATACATGGAGTCTTACCATAGACAACGAAACACCCAACATCAAGAAATGCATAACAAGCTAAAAGATCATAACTTACCAATTTCCACATCCGGGGAACCCTCATGATCTTGTCGAGTCCGAATTGCATAGAACCCATTTTGCCTTGGAGTACCCGAACCAGAACCACTAGGTTGAACTTGCCTACCATCCCTTTCCTTAGTCATAAGTAATGTGCAATCTCTCACCTAGTGACCACTCTTTCCACACCCAAAGCATGTATTTGAACATGCTAGACACTCACCCCTATGGATTTTTCCCCACTTCCGCTACTCCGACATCATTTTTTCACTAGAACCATTACCCTGAGAAAGATTACCTCCAATGTGAGAAATCACCATTACCCCTTCTTTCCCTCTTTGAATCCCTTGCCTTCTTCTTAAGTTTTTCTCCTTTGATTTGTTGAGAATGTATCATCAAACAAGAGGCATCCATCTCCTTAACAAGCATGGAAGTTAGAAATTCTTTGACCACCAAGTCGGAAGCACCCGACACAAATTTACTCATGCTTGCCCTTGGATCGGCAACCATAGTTGGAGCATATTTTTATAGTTGAATTTATATTTATTGACGCTCATGATTTGTGGATGAAGATTACTGAATTTAAGAACTTTTTCCTACCCCATCTATAGGGGAAAGAACCTATCTAGGAGGGCAACCTTAAATTTCTCCCAATCAAGAGGACCCTCATCTATTGCCCTCTCTTCCTTCCATTTATTAAACCAAATTTGAGCAAAACCTTTGAGTTAGTAAGCGACCAATTCTGCTTTTTCTACCAAAGTGATAATCATAATCTCGACAATCTTGTGAACCTTGTCGATGAACTCTTGAGGATCTTTCTTCACTTTAGAGATGAAGAACTCCGGGGGATTCATCCTTGTAAAGTCCGTCACCCTTGTTGCCACCGTACCCACCCTTAGGTTCATGGGAGCCACAACCTCCCTATTTTCATGAGTTGCATAGCTTGAGCCAATGAGTGAAATGTGGCTCGAAACTCATCATTAGTCACCTGCTTAGCCAAAGGGTTGACCAACACTTGAGGAACCTCGGGCATCACATTTTCACGAACATTCCTCCAGACGTGATTTTTTTGTGGAGGCATGTTTGGTAAAGCATAAATAAGGATTAGGAGAGGACCTTTAAAGAGATAAACTCTATGGAAAGAGTTTAGAGTAATGAAAGAAGTGAGATTTCCTAAACATCTTATAACCTCTTATTCATAAATGTGGCACGCTTAACACCTATGGACAAGACTCTACTCAACGTGGCTTATGAAACATCCTAGAACCTTTCTAAACCTTTTTCCCTGAATACCAAGTTTTTCACGACCTAAAGTACACCTTAGACATGACATGGTGAATAAGACCCTGAGAGGTCCTACACAAGACACTTAGTATACACCATACAAGATAATAAAAATAAAGATTTCGTATAAACAGTCTTATTTCCTAAAAGAGTTTTGACAAAAGTGTAAGTCTAACATAGTATCAACAAACCATCTATTACATCAAAATAAGTGATTGAGATGTAACCCATAAATCACATACAAAGTCTTTAAAATGGTAATAAGGAAAAACATATAAGAGAGACATCATCCTCGAAGTATGAGGACTCACGAAGTCTTTAAGTATCTAATAGAATAACCTAGCCATGAACGGAAGGAGAGAATCGTCAAGCCTTACAATAGTGAACCAATGTGGGCACAAATATGCATTAGTACATGAAATGTACGAAGTATGAGGAAAATTCAATAAAACATGAGACGCTATCATCAGAGGAGACAATCAAAAACATGAAATACATGACAAAGTTAAGACATAGTAAAATCATTTAAGAAGATTCACAAATCATGAACATAGTCAATTCATCTTTAAATAATAAAGGAAGATTCATAAAACATAATGAATTAACTTAGTTTGTTTTGTGGAAAGTTACCATTAACCGACATAGACTAAGGGAGATATAATATGGAATCTGGTATATCTCTCAAAACGAAAGAATCATAATTCTACTTGCCAAGGTAGAACCCCTACACATCATATCATAAGTTATATGTGGATCCACGAGCTAGGTCATTTAAGACAACTTCTATGGGGTCACGTAGTTTAGGACTTGAGGTTGCTATTAGAAACTAACCTAATTGAGCCTCCACCTCAAAGCCAGTCGTTGCTAAGTAAAAATAGCCCAAAAGTATTGAGAGAAAATCTAGATACCATTCATGTCATGTGGATAATATTTGTAGAACATATAGACACCTTCATATATAAGCTTACTTATGTCATACACATTGCTTTCATAAAAATATGTATGGTTTCATAAAAAACATATTCGTAGATTCAAGCTTCTTCATAAATTCATGTAAATTAGGGATCATAGTCAAAACTCATTGATAAATGCATGTGTATACATGGAATTAGTTTAAGAGCATGTAATTAAGTTTAATCATCAAAATAAGTTCATGTTCAAGCAATTGAATCCATACAAATAGAACCCAGGAGAAATTGAATGAACATCTAATCAATTGTTTTGGGAAATTGAATTGGAGTATTGTATACACTTTAGGGAATCAATGGGTGATTGGAACCCATTGATGAACTCCCTACATACCTTGATTGAAGCCCTAAGCAATGATGAAGAAAGGGACTTGAACTTGAAGAACCCTAGCTTCTTTTTTCTTGATCTACAGAGAAATGTTTCGGAGAGAACTTTGGAGAGAATTTTGGAATTTGAGGGGATGAAAAGTTGGGGGAAATTTCTAAGGGTGAAGGGTAGTTATAGGGCTTATATTTTCAAATAAAACGACATAGTATAGGTATTAATTACATAAGAAAAGACCCAAATACCCTTTAAGAATAACTATTGAAAGGGTCCTATGGACTGACCTACGGTACATATAAACTTCTACGGACCGTTCTGGTCATATGTAGAACTGGATACTAGGGTCTGATTCTGAATAAATTTCCACGAGACAACTCTATGGTCTGTCTAAACTTCTATGGATTGTAGACCCAACCGTAGAACCCAAAAGTCCAATCTATTTTCAACTAAGTCTGGAACTCTTCTACAAACACTTCCTACGGACCACATGACATTCTACGAACTATCTTGATGGTCCGTAGAAATCTTCAGAGATGCACAAATCAAGAAATCGTTAAGGCCATTTCTACGACTCCCTTCTACGGATCGTAGAACCTTATAAGGTCCGCAAACAGGACCCGTAGACTTCAACCTACAATCAACTATGAATCCATTATTTTTCTAAGGTGTTATAGGTATGATACTTGGTTATACTTGATCATTTTGGGAATGGTAAACTTCAATATTATATTGTGTATAGATTGGCTCTCTCCACATCATTCAATTCTGGATTGTTATGCTAAGATTGTGACATTGGCGATGTCGGGTGTCTCGAGAGTTGAGTAGAAAGGTGATAGTGTTTCCTACCCTAGAAAAGTTATCTCCTTTTTAGAGCTCAGATATTGGTTGATAGATGGTGTTTTTCCTACTTGGCTTTCATTCAGGATACTAGTATTGAGCCATCTCCCATGGATTTTGTGCCCATGGTTCGAGAGTTCATAGATGTGTTTCCTACTAATCTTCCATGTGTGCCTCCGGATAGGGATATTGATCTTTCTATTGACTTGGATCCAGGCACCAAGCCCATCTTTATTCCTCCTTATCATATGGCTTCAATTGAGTTGAAGAAATTGAAGGACCAGTTACAGGATTTGTTGAGTAAAGGTCTTAGTCACCCTAGTGTTTCTCTATGGAGTGCTCCTATGTTGTTTGTGAGGAAGAAGGATGGATCCATGAGCATGTGTATTCATTATCGACAGTTGAACCAATTGATAGTGAAGAACACGTATCCTCTTCCTCATATTGATGATTTGTTCGATCTGCTTTGTGGTGCATCTCTATTCTCAAAGATTGATTTGAGGTTTGGTTATCATCAGTTGAAGATTAAGGCTTCGGATATCCTTAAGTAGACAACATTCAGGACCCGTTATGGGCATTGAGTTTTTTGTGATGTATTTTGATTTGACTAATACCCTTACAACATTCATGGAGTTGATGAACGGGGTGTTCCGCCCTTATCTGGATTTCTTTGTGATAGTGTTCATTGATGACATCTTGGTGTACTCCAAGACTAAGAAGGATCACGATCAACATTTGAGGATTGTACTCCAGAGATTGTGGGAAGAGAAATTTTATGCCAAGTTCTCAAAGTATGAGTTTTGACTCGATTCTGTGGCATTTTTGGGACACGTACTGTCCAAGGAGGGCACTTGGGCCAATCCAGCCAAGATTAAGGTAGTGAGGGGTTAGGCCAGCCTACATTGGTTACTGAGATCTGGAGTTTTGTAGGACTTAAGGACTATTATCAGAGATTTGTTCAGATTTTCTCTACCATTGCATCTCCTTTTACTAGACTAACCAGGCAGAGCGTGAGTGTCTAGTTGTTTTATGAGTGTGAGGAGAGCTTTCAAAAGCTCAAGACCTTATTATGGAAGATACTGATTTAAAATGCACTATATTCAATATGAAGGCCGCAGTAAATAATGCATCTCCCTAGAAAGAGATAGACAAATTTGTTTGTGCCATCATTGAACTTGTCATGTCCAACAATGTTGTATTCCATTTTTTAGCTACACCATTTTGTTGGGGTGTATAGGTAGTAGTTAACTATATGATAATACCCTTTTCTGTTCATAATTCTTCAAATTATTTTGATAAATATTCACGTCCTTGATCAGGTTTTATCATATTGATTTTCAACTTCATGCATATATCTCTTAAAGCACTCAAGTGCTTCAGATTTATGAGAAATCAAATAGACATAAGCACATGAAATAATCAATAAATGTAACGAATTATGTAGACCTAACCTTTCCCTCAAATTCATTAGACCACAAATATTAGAATGAATTAATTAAACTGGGAACTCAACTCTTTTAGCCTCCCAAATGGTTTACGCGTAATCTTTCCGGCAAGGTAATTTTCACAAGTTGGCATATCAATTTTGGTGAAAGAACCTAAATGTCCTTCTTTTGCCAACCTATTCATTCGATCTTTCCCTATGTGACCTAATCTTGCATGCCATGTAATAACATCAATATCACTCTTACTTGAATAACATGCCATTATATAATTTTCACGCCTCGAGGCTACCCCTTTGACGTAAATATCGGACCTAGGATCACGAGTGACCCCAAACTAACCCTGAAGCTACCATATCATAAGCATACTAAAACAACTGAATAAAGAGATACTACGCGGAAGCTAAAATAAGAGTTAAATTAAAAATGGGGAATACCCAATACTGATATGAATATATATAAAACAACTAAGAGTTCAACGATACTGAACATTCACTCAAATCTAAAGCCGAATCTAATACTATGTATGAAAAGCCTCTACTCAGTAGATTTGTTGGGACATGCCCCCAACTAACTCTAGCAAAACTAAAATTTGAAATAAAAGATTGAATATGAAAAACATATATATTATATCTATTGTCCTCGAAGTATGAGGACTCACCACCGAACTGTTGAAAATGGATTGGGAACCGATCTATGCGTGATCTGGATGCTGAGTACCTGAACCTACATCATGAAAGGATGTAGAGCAGAGTATGCGTCAGTACTTGGAATGTACTGAACATGCAGGATTTAAAATATAGATGAATAAAATACACAAGCTGAACAAGCATACTGAGCAATGATATAAGCTAGACATAATAATAATACTGAAGTTTACTAAAAACTGAGCTAAATGCAATGACCAAGTACTAATCATGAATTTATCATGCTGAGACTGAATACTGAAGTATAAATGAAAACCTAGTCAAATCAACTAGAGTTTGACTGTGGGAGCTACTATTGACCAACATAAAACCACGTGAGCTAAATGTGGAGTCTGATATGCTCAAATTACACCTCCCTAAAGAAGTATACCTGATCGTTGTCAAATAAAGAACCTAACTTGTAGGTTGGGGTCGATCCCACGAGGAATATGGTTTAGACTTAAACTTAACTCACTATTATATTTGTTTAGTCAACTTATTTTCGAGACAAGTAAGTAAAGGGGGGGGGGGTTTGTGAAACAAATAACTGATTGTTGTTTAAGTGACAAGTGAGCAAGATTCAAACTTTGTTGTTATTAACGAAAGAGAGAAACTAGGGTAAATGTGTTCCCCATAAGATCTTAACGCGGTAATTCTAATAATAGTAATCCATTCCTAGTGTTTTACATGCAAAATTGGTAAGATATGTATCCCTAAGTGATTGGTTCTCCAAATAGGGAATTTCACTCCGTACCTTGGTCCGGCTACGTGTCTATAATTTACAAACCCTTACATTTACCTCAAATTAGACATCACATCAACGTATGACTTAGTTTTCACCCTCGCACCAATTGACATTATACTATTAGACAGTATCACACTAAATCTCTATTGATAATTCTTTTCTTATTAACTACTTCCTTGGTCCGGCAAGTAGCAACAAGACGAGTTCTAACTTTGGCCACCGTTAAAAAGACTTCTAAGAGAAAGAATTACCAATACATGCATCAACAGTATTCAAGAATTACTTAGTTATTATTCATACATTGTTAATTGCTCATGGTTCCCACAACCCTAGTTGTGGATTTAGTTACTCATGGTTGAAAGAACACAATTCATATTTTTGTAAAGAGAATTCATGAACTTACGTTTAGAGTAGAAGAAACCTGTAATCTCCAATTGAATTTCAAAGCAAAAATCTTATAAACCGAAATCCAGAAATCAAATTGCCAAAGTTTGCAAGTTAATTCCCAAGAAAATATCAGGAACTAAAAGTAAACAATAATGTCTAACCCCCATAAACGAGGTATACATACCCTATTTATAGATAAACATGCCCTAAGAAAAAAGGAAACAAAATAAGGAAATAAACTTTTTGGACGCCACTTTGATCGACGACTCGACCTACAGACCGTGGGTCGACCTATGGTCCGTAGGTCCCCTCTGTCGGTCAACACTTAGACATTTTCTGCAAGGCCCGGAACCTTCAACTTCCAGTTCATCACTGACGGACGTGCAGGACGGACCGTAGATTGACCTACGGTCCGTGGGTCCTCTTCCATGGCTCCACACTTAGGATTTTCATCAGGTACTGGAACTTCAACTCTATGAACACCTTCTACGGACATGCAGTACGACCCGTAGGTCGACCTACGGTCCATAGGTTGCTTCGTACTTCAACACTTGGTCAGACTTCCCTGATGCTCCCTTTTCCACCCACCATCTAAGGACCGTCATAGGACCTATGGTCCCTTCGTGGGTGGCTACTTCTGTAGATTTTTTAGTTGTCATTTCAATCAATCACGTCCAAGCCTATTTCTTGCAAACATGACACAAAAACATTATTTTCAATACAAAATTGCCCTAGACACACAACTCTTAAGTGAAATATATAAAAAATACCGTAAACTCACGGTACATCAGAATCCAATGTATACGCCGCCCCATCGAGAGGACCCAATACACCTTAATAGGGGTATAAAGGCATGACTGGCGTGATCACTAAATCTGATGCCCAACATAAGGGAATTATACTCCTACTGGGCCACGTAGTTTTGGGACTTGAGGGTACGTTGAACCCTAGTCCAACTCAGTGGTAAGCGTACTCACAACTGGAAATGTATATGACACAACATAACTGAAATACAGGATAGCTCAATTTTCTGACATGCAAATATAAGAATGCATCATCTAGGTACTGACAATGAAACATTCAAAACTGGAGCAGGTATATCTGTTTAACTAACCTAGCAAGTGTAATTAATGAACTAAGAGAATCTACACAACTAGGGTTCTGAGTTTCATGCAAGGAACTAAGCAATGATTTCACGAAAACATAATAATATGATTAAGAAAACTATAACAGCTAAATCACAACCAATATCTAAGGTTTTAGAAACCCTAGGTCTAAGTAAGATATAGAGAATCAAGAATCTGACTGAATTCTAGGGACCTAGTGGATGAAAGGAATCCACTAGTGAAATCCCACATACCTAGTGACAAAATCTACAGGTAAATCGTTTGATTTTGGGGTTGGAACTAAAGAAAACATGTTGCGTATTCTTGAGGGGTTGGTCGACTTTATCTCCTCTTTTTCACTTTAAGTTTTGGTGAATTTTGGTGAATAATGGTTTTGGTTATGTTCTTACTAGGTTATTAGGCTTAAATTGAGTAAAACGACGTAGTTTAGGGGTTAAATGGCGTAGTTTAAATGCCCAATGTATAGGGAAAAAACACCAAAATGACCCTAACTTAACAACTGATGAGACCATCGATGACCCCTGATTGAAGGACCGTGGACTGACCGACGGTCTGTCCTGGCAGGGCGTCATTTGGCGCTTGAGGCTGGGTGCTGAGGGTTATGATCCATGGACCGTGGTCCCACCTACGGTCCGTAGGTCCTACCATGGGTCGTGACTTTCTAGGGATTTTTGGGTGGCGAACCACGTACCCTACCAATGGTCTGTGGCCCATACCACGGGCAGTGGTTTGGCCTCCATCGGTGGCATCTGTAAGTCCTGAAAATTTGAATTTTGAACTTGCTCGAATCCAGGGTATTAGATTATCTCCCCCTTGGGAACATTTGTCGTCAAATGAAGTCTAAAATAGCTGAGTATTGAGGGAAAGAGCTGCAATCCCTACCACTAAGTACTAGAAACTGATATTTAACTGAACTGAGTTCCATAAACATGAAAATATGTTGAAATGCAAGAACAACTGAAGGAACAAGATACTAAGACTGAATTTACGCGAGAGTAAACTAAGATACTAGAGATGAACTATTACCTCAATTTGAAACGGAATCGAAAGGAAAGAGGTGAGGATACTTGGCTTTCATGGATGCTTCTGCTTCCCAAGTAGTTCCCTCTACGGACGTACTCATCCACAAAACTTTCACTAACGCTACTTTTTTATTTCTCAACTTACGAACTTGACGGTCAAGAATCTCAACTGGCACATCTTCATAAGTGAGACTATCCTTCACAGCCATACCCTGTATTGGTATTATGGATGCTGGATCACCCACACACTTCTTCAACAAGGAAATGTGAAAGACTGGATGTACCGCTGCTAGTTCTGCTGGCAACTCTAACTCATAAGCCACATTACCAACCCTTTTCAAGATTCTGTAAGGACCAACATATGTAGGACTTAGCTTCCCTTTCTTGCCAAATCTCAACACCCCCTTCATAGGTGACACCTTCAGGAAAACCTAATCATCAATTTCAAACTCTAAGTCCCTTCTCCTCACATTTGTATAGGACTTCTCACGACTCTGGGCTGTCTTTAGTCTATCCCAAATGAGATGAACTTTTTCCATAGCTTCATGAACCAAATATGGCCCAATCAAGGCTGCTTCACCTACTTCAAACAAATCAATCAGGGATCTGCATCTATGCCCATATAGTGCCTCATATGGGGTCATC
Source organism: Solanum chiquidenum (assembly GCA_029582725.1). Taxonomy (NCBI): domain Eukaryota; kingdom Viridiplantae; phylum Streptophyta; class Magnoliopsida; order Solanales; family Solanaceae; genus Solanum; species Solanum chiquidenum. Next base: position 20,933 of record JAJOOS010000516.1, read on the forward strand.
TGAATACTGGAATGAAAGCTATTACAAACTCTATGAGAGGTAGGTGATCATCCGAACTTATCTTGATATCGATCACGTAAGCTCTCAACATGTCTTCTAAGGTCTGAATGGTACGTTCGGCCTGACCATCCGTCTGTGGATGAAATGTTGTGCTGAGATTTACCTAGTTACCAAGACCTTTCTGAAATGATTCCAGAAATGAGAGCTAAACTGAGGACCTCTATCTGAGTTGATAGACAAGGGAACCCCATGAAAACTTACTATCTCATGGATGTAGAGTTTGGTGTAGTCCTCCGCTGAATCTGTAATCTTGACTGCCAAGAAGTGAGCGAACTTAGTAACTATGTCCTCTCTCACCCAAATGGAGTCGTGTTGTCTGTGAGTACGAGGTAAACAGGTAATGAAGTCCATATTTATCACTTCCCACTTCCATGTAGGAATGTTAATCTCCTGAGTCATACCTCCTGGTTTATGATGTTCTACCTTAACCAATTGACAATTAGGACACTTAGCCATAAAATAAGCTTGTCCCTCTACATGTCGTTCCACCAAAAAACTTCCCATAGATCACAGTACATCTTAGTGGCACCTGGATGAATGGAATATCTGGATTTATGAGCTTCTGTAAGGATTTGCTGCCTCAACTCACTCACGTTAGGAACACATAAGCGACCTTGATAACGAAGTACAACATCTCCCCCTTGAGAGAAAACCTCAACTTTCTGCTGATGAATTGCACCCTTTAACTGAAGTAATATTGGATCACTATCATGTTTTGACTTAACCTCCACTACCAAAGAGGATTCTGACCCATGCTGAACTATCACACCACCATCTGACGTGTTCATAAGGCGAACTCCTAAGAGAGCAAGTTGGTGAACATCTTTGGCTAGCTCTTTTCTTTCTTCCTCAACATGTGCTACCTTACCCATAGACAACCTGCTAAGAGCATCATCCACTACATTGGCCTTACTAGGATGGTAAAGCACATTCATATCATAGTCCTTGAGGAATTCAAACCATCTCCTCTAATGAAGATTCAACTCTTTCTGGGTTAACACATACTGAAGGCTTTTATGATCTGTGAACAGATCTATGTGAAAACCATAAAAGTAATGTCTCCAAATATTTAGGGCAAATACTACAGTTGCAAGCTCGAGGTCATGAGTAGGTTAGCTCTTCTCATGGACCTTAAGCTTTGTAGAAGCAGAAGCTATGACCTTACCTCACTGCATCAACACACAACCTAGGCCGACCCTGGATGCATCACAATAAATCACATAACTATCTGAACCATCTGGTAGAGTCAAGACATGAGCTATAGTCAACCTAATCTTCAGTTTTGAGAAACTTTTCTCGCATTTATATGACCACTAAAAGACCTTCTTCTGAGTCAACTTGGTCAATGGGGAAGCTATGGATGAAAATCCTTCAACAAATCTCCTATAATAACCGACCAAACCTAAGACACTTCTAATATCTGTTGGAGAGGTGGATCTGGGCCATTGTTGCACTGCCTCTATTTTCTGAGAATCTACTCAGATTCCTTCGGTAGATACCACATGACCAAGGAAAGTGACTGACTGTAACTAGAATTCAGATATGCTGAATTTAGCAAATAAGTGGAGATCATTGAGAGTTTGTAGAAAAACTCTCAGATGAGTCATATGATCCTCCTTACTCCAAGAATAAATGAGGATATCATCGATAAAGACGATAACGAACAAGTCCAAATACTATTTGAACACCCTGTTCATTAAGTCCATGAAAGCTGTAGGAGCATTCGTTAGTCCAAAAGACATAACTACAAATTCATAGTGACCATACTGAGTCTTTAAGGCTGTCTTCAGAATGTCACTATCTCTGACTCTGAGCTGATGATAGCCAGATCTAAGGTCTATCTTATAAAAGCAACTAGCACCCTGAAGTTGGTCGAACAAGTCATCAATCCTGGGGATAGGATACTTATTCTTGATGGTGACATTGTTCAACTGACGATATTCAATGCATATTCTGAGAGAACCATCTTTCTTTTTCATGAACAACACCGTAGCACCCCATGGAGATATACTAGGTCTGATGAAGCCCTTATCTAGAAGGTCTTTAAACTGATATTTAAATTACATAAGCTCAGCTGGAGCCATTTTGTAAAGAGGAATTGAAATGGGCTGGGAATCTGGAATGATATCTATTCCGAAGTCAATTTCCCTTTCAGGAGGAAGTCCAAGAAGATCTTCTGGGAACACTTCTGGAAACTCATTTACTATTGGGACTAACTCAAGAGTTGGGTTTTCATTGTTTGAATCCTTAACCCAAACAAGATGATAGATATACCCTTTGTAAATCATCTTTCTGGCCTTAAGGTAAGACATAAATCCACCTATTGGCACTGAGCTACTACCCTTCCACTCTAAGACTGACTCGATTTGAAACTGAAACCGAACAATCCTAGTTCTGTATTTGACTGAGGCATAACAGGAATGTAACCAATCCATTCCTAGAATGATATCGAAATCTACCATTTCTAACTCTACAAGATCTATTGAGGTGACTTTCTGAGAGACTATGACATGTCAATTTTTGTATACCCGTCTAGCTATAACTTGATCACCAACTGGAGTAGAGACTGAGAAGGGTTCTGAAAGAGTTTCTTGATTGGCACCGAAGTTTACTGCTATATAGGGAGTTACAAAGGAAAGAGTAGCCCTTGGATCTAACAATGCACAAACATCTAAATGAAAGACTCATAACGTAATAGTGACTACATCAGGAGAATCTTCCGAGTCCTGGCAAGCCTGGAGAGCATACAACCTGTTCTGGAGCTGACCGCCACCTGTACCAGATGAAGCACCCTACTGAGTTGGGCGACCAGCCGATGCTGTTGGAACTATAGACTGAGCCCTATTATTGTTACCTCATTTCCTCTACTGGGAAGAAGGGCAATACATCAACTTATGGCCAGACTGACCACACCCAAAATACCCTTCCTTTCCCGCAAGACACTCGCCCGGATGGTTCTTATCACATATTGGACAAGTTGGGAAAGTCCTTTTTACCTAAATTACTCCTCTGAGACTTAGATCCTGATGGCCTACCTTTATGATCCTATCGAAACCTAGCTGATGAAGGTACTGGGGCTGTAGATCCTTGTTGAAACTGTGAGTGATTCCCACCACTCGATTTTTGCTGAGAGTATTCATAATTTCCTTTTCTAGCCTTCTTGTTGTCTTTAGGCATTTCCCTAAGCTTATCTCCCTTAACAAACTGAGCATGAGTCATAAGCCTAGAGATATTCATATCCTCTAGCAACATAGAATTCCTGCACTCTATCTTCACCAAGTCGGATACCCCAAACAGAAACTTACTCATTTGTGTCCTTGAATCGACAACCATATGTGGAGAATACCTATAGAGCTGGGTGAACATAAGTCCGTATTCTTGGACTGACATTGTGCCTTGCCTCAATTTTATGAACTTTTGAGCTTTAGCCTCCCTCAACTCTCTCAAGAAGAACCTGTCAAGAAAAGCTCCAGTAAAGCATTCCCAAATCACATGAGCTGCATCCACACCCCTGTTTTCTTTCCACTGAGTGAACCAGATGTGAGCCACATCCTTAAGCTGGTAGGATGCCAACTCTACCCTATCATTACCAGTCACTTGCATCACTCCAAAAAATTTCTTAACCTCATCAATGAAGTTTTGTGGGTCCTCACCAACCTGTGACCCTAGAAACTCATATGGATTCATCCGAACAAAATCTCGAACCTTAGCTGCAACTGATCGAACATAAGTGTTTGTAGGAACTGGGGACTGCTGATTGTTTTGGTTGGCTACACTCTGAGCCAAGAGCTGGATCGCATTCCAAAATTCCACATTCAAAACCTCATGGCTTGGGACTAGAGGAACTGCATTAGCATTGCGTACATTGGCATTCCTTGCGTTAATTCTACAAGAAGGCATGGTCTGAAATGCATAACAATGAATTAGAAAAGAGATCATACCCACACACGATAAGAATAACAAGGAAGTGAAGTTTTTCCTAAAACACTTTGTAGCCTCCCTCTCATTAGATGTGGTGCAGTTCACACCCATGAAAGAGACTCTACTTAGTGCAGCTTTCAGACGTCCTAGGACTCTTGAACCCAATGCTATGATACCAAGTTTAACATTCCCCAAGGCTACCCCCTTGACGTAAACATGGGTCCTAGGATCACGAGTGACCCAAGCTAACCCTGAAGCTGGCATATCATAAGAACACTAAAACAATTGAATAAAGAGATACTATGCAGAAGCTAAAACAAGAGATAACTGAAAGATGGGGAATACCCAATACTGATATGAATATATAAAAAACTAGTAAGATTTCAACGATACTGAACAAGCACTCAAATCTAAAGCTAAATCTAATACTATGTCTGAAAGCCTCTACTGACTAGAGTTGCTAGGACATTCCCCCAACTAACTCTAGAAAAACTGAAAACTGAAATAAAAGACTGAATATGAAAAACATGTCTATTGTTCTCGAAGTGTGAGGACTCACCACTAAAGTTGCTAAAAATGGATTGGGAACGGATCTATGTGTGATCTGGATGTTGTGTACATGAACCTACATAATGAAAGGATGTAGCACAAAGTATGCGTCAGTACTTTGAATGCACCGAGAATGCAAGATATAGAATATATTTGAACAAAATACATAAGCTGAACAAGCATACTGAGCAATGATATAAGGTGGACAGAATAATAACACTGAAATATACTGAAAACTGAGCTAAATGCAATGACCAAGTACTAATCATGAATGTAACATGCTGAGATTGAATACTGAAGTATAACTGAAAACCTGGTCAAATACACTACAGTCTGACTCTGGGAACTACTATTGACCAACATAAAACCACGTGAGCTAAACGTGGAGTCCGATGCATACGCCCCATTGAGAGGACCCAATATACCTTGACAGGGGTATAAAGGCATGACTGGCGTGATCACTAAATTTGATGCCCAATAGAGGGGACTTATACTCCTATGGGGGAACATAGTTTTGGGACTATAAGGGTACGCTGAACCCTAGTCCAACTTGGTGCTAAGCCTACTCCCAACTGGAAATGTGTATGACACAACATAACTGAAATATTGGATACCTCAATATTCTGACATGCAAATCTGAGAATGCAACATTTAGGTATGGACAATGAAACATTCAAAACTGGAGCATGTATATCTGTTTAACTGACCTAGCAAGTGTAATTCATGAACTAAGAGAATCTACACAACTAGGGTTCTGAGTTTCATGCAAGGAACTAAGTAACGATTTCACGGAAACATGATAATCTGATTAAGAAAACTATAACAGTTAAATCACAACCAATATCTAATGTTTTAGAAACTCTAGGTCTAAGCAAGATATATCGAATGAAGAATCTGATTGAATTCTAGGGACCTAGTGGATGAAAGGAATCCACTAGTGAAATCCCACATACCTTGTGACGAAATCTACGAAGAATTTTTTTGATTTCAGGGCTGGAACTGGAAAACCTATTGTGTGTTCTTGAGGAGTTGGTCGACTCTTTCTCCTCTTTTTTTCTCTATGTTCTGGTGAATAAAGATTTTGGTTATGTTCCGACTAGGTTATTAGGCTTAAACAGAGTAAAACGACCTAGTTTACGGGTTAAATGACATAGTTTAAATGCCCAATGCATGGGGAAAAGACCAAAACAACCCTGACCTAACAACTGACGAGACCATCAATCACCCCTGACCAATGGATCGTGGAATGATCGACGGTCCATCCTTGAAGGGCTTCGTTTAGCGTATGAGGCTGGGTGCTGAGGGTCACGATATAAGGACCTGGACCACGCATCGTGGTCCCACCAACGGTCTGTAGGTCCTGCCGTGCTTTGTGACTTTTTAGGGATTTTTAGGTGGCCAACCACAGACCCTACTAATGGTCTGTGGCCCACACCATGGGCCGAGGTTTTCCCTCCGTCGGTAGCACCCGCAAATCCTAAAAATCTGCATTTTGGACTTGCTCGAATCAGTGGTGTTACAATAACGGTCAACATAATAGTTATAAGTTGAAGAATTATAATCTAAAACAATCATAAAGAAGTCCAAAACTATATAAAACATTATGTAGAGTTATTATAATACTATCATATATATATATATATATAAAATAGAACCTTAGGCCCACCTACGTGGCGCAACCACAAACCAGAATTCCCTTTTAATTTATTTATTTACAAAATTAGCCTTCCCTTTCATGAAAGGTTGTAACTTTTATGAAAGTTGCGACTTTAATGAAAAGTTGTGACCTTAATGAAGAGTTGTGACTTTTATGAAAAATTGTGACTTTTATGAAAAGTTGCGACTTTAATGAAGAGTTGCGACTTTTATGAAAAGTTATGACTTTTATGAAAAGTTGTAACCTTTGCGAAGGGTTGCACCTTTTCCAAATAGTTGTAACCTTTCTGATAAGGCACAATAAACACTTTTTCACACCCTCCTCCTCCTCCTCCTCCTCCCCTCCTCGTCCTCGTCCTCGTCCTCGTCCTCGTCCTCTTCCTCTTCCTCTTCCTATTCCTCTTCCTCTTCCTCTTCCTCTTATTCTTCTTCTTCTCTTCTTCTTCTTATTCTTCTTCTTCTACTACTTTTTCTTCTTCTTCTTCTTCTTCTTTTTCTTCTTCTTCTTCTTCTTCTTCTTCTTTTTCTTCTTCTTCTTCTTCTCCTTCTTCACAATTAAATATTTTTATATTTTGCTCATGTTGAGTGGCTCACTGACACTATTGCTTATGTTACAGATCCTGGTATTTATTTTTACAATCATTAATGTATAATTTATGCTTATGTTATTAAGGCTAAATTATAAGATATAATAATTTTTATTTTCCTTTACATTATTAATGTTTGTTACTACGTAATCTTGTATGTAAGATAATATAGTGTGTTAGTTTTAATATCTGATAGGTTATAAGTATTATTTTATAAATTTCGTTATACTAAATTCCCCCCTCGCACTATTTAATATTGTATTTTAAAGGTATATATGTATCCACATGGACATCATAGAAATTACATCATTATAAATAGAAATGTGTCCACGTGGGCACATATATACCTTTAAAATATATTATTAAATAATGCAGGGGGTAATACGTCCTGCCCAAAGTTTGGGATTGTTTCAACAATTTCGTCAAAGTTCGGATTCATTTCAAATCTTTTTTCCCATTTCAAAAATATTAAAACAATAAACCACAGAGTCACTATCATTATAGGATAAATAATCCTATCTATAATGTGATTAATCCACATTCATAGGGCGTAAAAAAACCATCACCACTTCCATATTATTTTCCCTTCCTCACTGTTTTTCAAAAAAAAAAAACTAATTTTTGTTCAACTTGTAAAACAGTGATTCTGTAACACCCCAGAATTTTTTTGAGCTAAGACTTGAACCATTAATCATTGTGAATAAGATTTTACCGAGAAAAATTAAATTTTCGTAAGGGTTAAGGTCCAAAAAGAACTAAAGAGAAATTATTCAAGTCATTCATAAGTTCTTTTTTAAGTTTTGGGTCAACTTCAAACAATCATAACTTTTAGCACATGATGAGTTAAGAGACCTATAAGATATCAAATGAAATATCTCCGAGTCCTCTTTCCAATGCCACCGAGTTTACTAAATTTTGAGTTTGGATGAGGGAGATATGTCCGTCTGAGTTCATCCTGTTCAGTTAAGGAAATTTACCCAAATTAATGAGGGGTATTTTGGTATTTTCCTTACCCCCACTAGCCTAGGTCGTTTTTGTTGACCTTTTAGGGGTCTAAACTGATTGGAATCAGTTTTACTTATTCCTAAACAATCTTAGGGTTTTTGAGAGGAGTTCAAGAGGAGAAAAATGGAGAAAAGCTTCAATCGTTCAAGATTCTTTTGATTCTTCGAGGGATTTTGCCAGGGATTTTGATCCTTAAGATGTATGTAAGTTCTCATAGTATTGGGTTCATTCTCTTCCACGCTAATCATGTGATTTTTATCCGTAATTTTGTTCTTGAGGTTGAATTATTTGAGTTCTTGAAGAGTTCTTGAGGTTTTAGATTAATTCCTTATTAAAGGAGTCTTTTTTAGTTCTTGAGGTGAGGATCTTGCGAATGAATGATTGTTTTGGTAGGTTTTGATTGGAGATCTTATATAAGTGTGTTTAGTATATGAACCTAAGAGAATTTTGAGGAAATCATTCAAATCTCGATGAGGTAGGGCTGGAAAATTGAAGAGAAAATTCGTCGGAATAATCAAGGAAAAGGGTGGCGCGGCACGCCCAAATGCGCCAAAGGGGCTGGAGTGGGACGCCTGCATTGCTCCAGGGAAGGGGTTCTGAAGTTTAGGGACTAGTTCCCCGCACCACTCGGTGCGCCAAGGTTGCTAGATCCCCTACTCTTTTGCCCTTCTTTCCATTTAAGTTTTATTAAACCATGTCATCGATCACTTCTTGATTTTTACTATCCAAACTACATCTAATCATCAAGAAATCCTATATATCATAATCATGATCCTTGAATTCATAATTCAAATTTGAGGTAGAGTTGAGAGTAAAGTTTGAGAATGCCTCTTTGAGTCTTTTCGAGGAGTCTTCTACAATTACTTATAATTGTTTCAAGACTATAGTAAGTGAGTATGAGAATGAGGAGAGTGTATTCATGAGACTATATTATTATTGAAACAGTTGAGTCGAGTCGATCATGACCATAAGGTCCGCATGAACTCCATAAATTGAGTATCCTTGAGAGGAGTAGTATCATCGATTTCTAAGTTCTTGAGTATTGAGTTCCTAATCTTTTTTTTTTGAAACCATACTTCATAATTATGGATTACCATATGTTATACATGGAGGTCCTTAAGTTGGGTCGGTCATGCCCATAATTCTGCATGAACCCTATGAGTCAAGCATTTTTGAGATGAGTAGTATCATTGAGACCTTGATTTCTAGAGTTATTGAGTTTTATATATGGTTATTGAGAACCCTTAATTGAGTCGTTCACGTCCATAATTCGGCATCAACCCTATTTTGAGAAGTCTTTTACAATTAATCATAATTTATTTTAAGACTTGAGTAAATGAGGATGATGATGAGAAGAGTTGAGTTTTAGTTTTCAAAAAAGAATATATAGGAACTATGTATTCCCAAGAGTAAATGTTTTTTTATATTTAAGATGAGAGGAAACTTTGATTTCCAAATGAGTTCATGAGGAATTTTAGGCACTATCTCTTTGAAGAGAACCTTTTGAATAATAATATCAAAGTTTGAGGATGAGGAAATGTTTTTAAACAAACGAGAATAAGTTATACTATTGGGAGTAGTATTGAGCGCCGATATAGGAACGAGTTCAGACTACTCAAAGTCCTCATAAACCATGTAGCCAACATGGGTAGAAAGGGTTATACTTTTTCAATGATTCCTTATTGCTTTCTAAGCTTAGCTTAGTAGATCCACTTAGTTGAGGATGTCTTATACTCCGGCATGGTATAAGAAAATTCTGGCAGTGTGGGCGAGACATTGTATCATCACATAGCTCAGAGTTATGGTCGTTGTTTAGAGAACCTCTCAAATAAGAGTTATTATTGTATTTTCAAATACAATTAGGTTGTTGTTGTATTTTTTCATACAATTGAGTTATTATCTACTGTTTTGAAAGCTTTCCATATATTGCATCTTTTATTGTTGTTTTATCCTTGAGTATCTTAAGTTGAATATCTTTCAGTTGAGTATATTATTCTTGAGTTGACTGTCTTATCCTTGATTTGAGTATTCTATCCTTGAGTGGGGTTTTGAGTTGAGTTGAGTGAGTTTGAGAAGAGGTAAGTATGTTTATTTTCTATCAGTTCAAGCTTATGTTTATGCTTTAGAATTCCCCTTACATGCTCGTACATTCCATATACTGATTCCATTTGGCCTGCATGTTTTTATGATGCAGATATAGGTATGCAGGGTCATCAACAAATGCTCCGTTGAGACCACTTGTAGTTCCAGTTAACTCCGGTGAGCCTCCTTGCTTTTGGAGGGTTCCACTTTTCTTTCAGTTTGTTTGGATGTCATGGGTCTTGTCCCGATAATCCTTCTGTAATAGTAGAGGCTTCATAGATAGTTTAAAAGTCGAGGAGTCTATCATTATTCCCTTTGTTGTTGTAATGTTTTGAGTTCATAAGGCATTTAACTAATACTTGTTAAATTATTTTCAGACAATTATTGGAGTTGAGTTTATATTAAATTTTTAAAGTTATCTTTGTATAATGAGTTTTCATTTGCTTGAGTAAGTCTTCCGCTGAATAATGAGCCAGACCTAGGGTTCACTTAGGAACCATCAATGGTTTTTGAGTGCCAGTTACGTCCAGGGTGTAGGCTTGGGGCTTGACAAACTTGGAATCAGAGCACAGAGTTCAAATGTCCTATGGTTTCTATGAATTCATGTCAGTAGGATCTTATTTATTATAGTGAGAGCCCCACTTCTATATATGAGGGACTATAGACACTTAAAGAAAGTTTCCCTTATTTCATACTCTGGATCGTGTAGTAGAACTGTGTCATAAGGAATTTATTATAACTTGTGCGTTCTCATATCCATTCGACTAGCCCTCATACTAAAGGTGGTTGAAAAATTAAAGCCTAAGATCCTTATTGATGAGTTATTCTTAGCAAAATTCTTGACACGAGACTACAGAAGGGCTTGAGAGAAGCTTGTGAGTTTAAATGTTAAGCCTCAAAAGAATGCACCCATATTCATATAAATCATGCGTTTGAGCTGAAATCGAGACGTACTCTCTTCTCTAAACCTTATTCAAGTGAGACCCTTATGAGAAAGTGTTTTTTAGAGATATGGTAATATTTTCATCCTAAAAGATAGTATGAATTACGAGATTATGAGCATTAGTAGTACAAAGTGCCCTTAAGTTAAGAGAAAAGCATGCAAATGTTCAATAATTAAAGGAAAGGAGTAGTGATGAGGAAAATTAAGTGCTTATAGTCATGCACCCATTCACTTATAAGTGATGATTTCCTTTATGAGTAGAAAAATCAAATAATAATATTGTAGAGAGTTCTTGATAGAAGGAAGAGGAATAGCTACTAGTCATGATGAGATAGAGTACACTTTTAACCAGAATAAAGTTGATGTCGATGTGCCATCGTGTTAGAGAAGACTAAATATATGTGTGGAATTAGAGAGCAGAGTATTCATGAGGTGATAGACCTAAGCTAGTCTTATGAATTTTGAAGGAGGAACTCCATGGTATTCATAGGATAATATAATTATTTGATAGGTAATGCACAATAAGTGAGTAAATAGTACTTAAGTTGTGAAATAGAAGGTGAAGGTAATATGTAGGTAGGTAAACGGAGAGTTAAAGCTTTCCTACTTGTCATGAGATCTTAGTGGGTGAGTGCTTCTTGACTTTTCTGGTAGTCGCAAGTAGTATAAGGTGTGAGGAATCATATTGATATCAATGTTTAGTATTAGATACTAAGTTTGAATTTGACATAAGTGTCGTGATCAAAAGATGGAAACATGAGGGTGATAGTGTTAGTTTTGAGATATGATCTAGTAGGTTTGACCTGAAATAGGTGAGGAGATCAAAGTGGTACCTTGCAATGAAAATGTGGTATTATGACCGATATAGGAGAGAAATGAAGGTAGAGCAGTAAGAAGTACACCTGAGATGGTATGTGGCCAGACATAGTCCCAATTGAGGTTATGATTTTTATGTGTGCCTAGATTGTGTAATTGAGCTGCCAATATGGGATATGCTGGTGCAAGTGTAATTTTCCGAAAGAGTTAGATGAAGAAGCCTTAGGAGCCAATGAGAAGAGGTCAAGAGAAACATCTTAGAAATAGGTCTGAGTACCTGCTTATGGAGAGTTCGGTAGTCATGAGATAAACTTTTCCCGAGTGTTAGAGTAAAGGGGGTTGTAAACCGGTTTAGAGATTATGGAATAATTCCATAGCTTTCAAGTGTCAGCTTTAGACCTATGGGGGAGATGATAAGATGTGAAATCAAGTCAAGTGTTGAGAATAAGATAGTAATGAGTTCAAAAGAGTATGGGAGATATCTTTTCATAGGTCCTTTTAGTAGTGGAATGATGTTAGAAGGAGAAGGTTAATGTTCTTATCATGATAATGATGGTGTGATAATTCCATCTAAGGTTATAAATGTGGAGGATGAGGTTTTACTATGAGAAATAGTTAAATGAGATCCCTTAGTTGGTTTCGAGTAGTAATGCGAGATATGAGTAGGAGTCCATGAAGTTGTTAGAATACTAAGCTTGAATGTGGTGTTGTTAAACCGTATGTGGTTCTTGATATGAGCCCAATGTTAATTAAATGTTGTGGTAAAGAGAAATAATCTTGGGATGATATTCCCTATAGAGAGGTATAGAACATGAACCTTAGACTTTTGGGTTAAGCTTGAATACAGTAAGAGCGTACCATTAGACTTAGACCTAGGTAAGAGTAGTCATGTACCTTTGTGGGGGCTATGAGTTACAACCAATAAGGTATGGTATTAAGGAAACAAGAGCATAGTTGAGGAGTGTTTCTAAGCTTAATATCTAGCAGTCATATTACCCCAGGCATGGTATTCCTATTCTTACTTCATGCCCAGATTTCCTTTGTTTCAGATAAGGTAACCTCAGAGAGAGTGTGACTATGTTCAGAAAAACATCGTCCTTGATTTAGGTGCTATCGAAGGTCCCACCTCTTGGTTTGAATCAGTCCAGCTTGTGTTAGTAGGCAAGTTCATGAGTCAGATGAGATGGTAAGAGTAACCCCATTCCATACCCAGTCCAGCCGTCATTCGAGGACGAATGATCCCAAGGGGGAGATAATATAACACCCCGAATTCTTTTGAGCTAAGACTCAAACCATTCATCATTGTGAGTAAGATTTTATCGATAAATTTAAATATTCTTAAGTGTTAGGGTCACTAGTTCCAGAAAGAACTAAAGAGAAATTATTCAAGTCATTCGTAAGTTCTTTTAAGTTTTGGATCAAATTCAAACGACCATAACTTTTAACAAATGATGAGTTAGGAGACCCATAAGATATCAAATGAAAGATCTCTGAGTCTTCTTCCCAACGCCACCGAGTTTGCTAATATTCGAGTTTAGATGAGGGATATATACCCGTTTGAGTTCAGCCTGTCCAGTTAAGGAAATTTACCCAAATTAATGAGGGGTATTTTGGTCGTTTCCTTACACCACTAGCTCATTTTTGTTAACCTTTTAGGGGTCTAAACTGATTGAAATCAGTTTTAATTATTCCTAAACGTGCTTAGGGTTTTGAGAAGAGTTCAAGAGGGTGAAAAGGGAGAAAAACATCAAGCGTTCAAGATTCTTGCTATACTTCGAGGGATATCGCCAAGGATTTTGATCCTTAAAAGGTATGTAAGTTCTCATACTCTTCGGTTCATTCTCCCACACATCAATCATATTATTTTTATCCGTAATTTCATTCTTGAGGTTGAATGATTTGAGTTCTTGAAGAGTTCTTGAGGTTTTAGCTTAATTCCTTGTTAATGGAGTCTTGTTCGGTTCTTGAGGTGAGGATCTTGCGAATGAGTGATTGTTTTACTAGGTTTTGATTGAGGATCTGATCTAAGTGTGCTTAGTATATGAACCTAAGAGAATTTGGAGGAAATCATTCGAATCTAGATGAGGTAGGCTGGGAAAATTGAAGAAAAAATTCGTCGGAATGATCTGGGAAGAAGGTGGTATGGCGCACCCCAGATGCGCCAAGAGGGCTGGCATGGGGCTCCTGCAGTGCGCCAGGGAAGAGGTTTTGAAGTTTAGGGGATGGCGCCCCGCACCACTCAGTGCGCCAGGGTCGCCATATCCCCTACTCTTCCGCCCTTCTTTCCGTTGAAGTTCTATTAAATCATGTCATCGATCACTTCTTTATTTTTACTATCCAAACTACGAATAATCATCGAGAAATCTTATATATCATAATCATGATCCTTGAATTCATAATTCAAATTCAAGGTAGAGTTGAGAGTAACGTTTGAGAAAGCCTCTTTGAGTCTTTTCGGGGAGTCTTCTACAATTACTTATAATTGTTTCAAAACTCAAGTAAGTGAGTATGAGAATGAGGAGAGTGTATTCATGAGCCTGCATTATTATTGAAATCCTTGAGTCGAGTCGTTGGTGCCCATAAGTTCCACATGAATTCCATAAATTAATTATCCTTGAGAGGAGTAGTATCTTCGAGTTCTAAGTTCTTGAGTATTGAGTTCCTAATCTTTTTTTTGAAACTATTCTTCATAATTATGGACTACCATATGTTATACATGGAGGTCCTGGAGTTGGGTCAGTCATGCCCATAATTCCGCATGAACCCTATGAGTCGACCATTCTTTAGATGAGTAGTATCATTGAGTCCTTGAGTTCTGGAGTTATTGAGTTCTATATATAGTTATTGAAAACCTTGAATTGAGTCATTCGCGTCCATAATTTGGCATGAACCCTATTTTGAGAAGTCTTTTAAATTAATTATAATTTGTTTTAAGACTTGAGTAAATGAGGATGATGATGAGGAGAGTTGAGTTTTATTTTTCAAAATGAATATATGGAAACAAAGTATTCCGAAGAGTAAATGTTTTTACATTTAAGATGAGAGAAAATTGTTGTCACGCCCCGAGCCTACACCCTGGGCAGGACTGCCACTCATGAACCATTGTTGGCCCCAAGCGAACCCTTGGTCTGGCTTACTACTCGGCGGAAGACTTTACTCAACAAAGATAAATACATGTAATAAACTAGAATATTATAAAGGAAACATTCAAATGGCCAATGAGGCTAACTCAAGTCTCAACATAACAGAATGAAAATGTAAAGACATATGAACTATAACTAGTTGTCTATGAAGCCTCTAAAACTATGAGGGATGTCGGGATAAGACCCCTGATCATCCTAATAACTGAAAATATACTAAAACCAATGTAAAAAGGGATCCTTCGGAAAGCAAAGAGTCTCACCAAATGACTCTGAATGCTCAACTCGATCAACGAGGCACTGGATGTTGATCCTGGTTGCCTATATCTACATCATTAAAAGATGCAAGCCAAATGGAATCAGTACATTGAATGTACGAGAATGCGAGGGGAATTCTAAACAAATCATAAGCTGGAACTGGAACTGAAGGAACTTACCTTGTCACAACTCAAGTCTACTCAATTCAATATAAAGTAGTAATAAAGATGCAGTATATAGAAAAGCTTTAAAACATGAAGATAACAACTCAGTGCATTAAAAAACGCACAATAACTCAGTTTGTATAGGAAAATACAAGTAACTTTGTGTATATAAGAATACAAAATATCTCTGTGGGAGTTTGTCGAACCGACAACCATCTCTATGAGCTTAAGTGATGGTACATCACCTTGCCTCACGCTGTAAGGGTCATCTTATACCTTGTCGGGGGTATAGAACCTAACTGACTAAGTGGATCCACTAGTCTATGCTAAAAGCATTAAGGAATCAACTAAAAAGTATGACCCTTTTCTACCCATGTTGGCTACACTGTTTATGGAGACTTTGATTTATCTGAACTCAAATATGTCCCCAAATCGGTGCTCAATACTACTCCCAAAATATACTAGCTCATATGTTTAAAAACATAACTCTTTCTGTGGTTTGATATTATTACTCAAAAACTAGATCATAAGCTCTCTTGGAAATCGGTGTTTCCTTTCTTGTTTAAATGTGAAAACATTTTAACTCTTGGGAAAACTTAGTTCCCATATAATCTTTTGAAGAAAAGAACTTCACTCTTACTCTTACTCAACTCAATGCTCAAGTCTTTAAAACAAGTTTAAAACATTTGCAAAAGACTTTTGAAAATACTCTAAGAACTCTCTAGACTTGGCTCTTAACTCTACCTTGAATTTAAATTATTAATTCAAGGTTATAATTTGTTATAGTAAAGGATATCATGATGATTATAAGTGTTATTAGATAGTTAAACATGAGAAACGATCAAGAAATCGCTGTCTAGAAGCAAGTCCGCGAAGCGGAGAGGCATTTTAATATTTGGTCGTAAAATAAATTTTGAGGTAGAAAGGTTCGCGATGCGGAGAAAAATTTTATAAAAGGGGAGGCAGGTCCGCGACATAGACTGGGTTACCAGTTTCGCCCAACTTTTTCCTTCTCCATTTTCTAACCCCAATTCGCCTAAATTCGATTATTGTTCTCAATTTCTCTTTAGATTCATATATTAGTATATGTACACAAGAATCTATACATAAACGTCTCTAAAATCGACACGATTTTCTCAAGAACCTAACAATCCCAACTTAAATCAAGAACGAAAGCCAATATTCAAGAACACAATTCAAAATAATCAACTTTCTAGAACGAATTTCGCTGAAATAAGCATGATTGGCATGTGGGTGAACGGACCCAACTCTATGAAAGTATCACATACCTCTTTAGGGATCAACCCTTGGCAAAATCTGCAACCAATCCTCAAGAAATAGATGAACCTTGGCTCTTTCTCCTCTTTTTCTCCTCTTTTCTCTTCTCTCAAAGCCCTAGCATAATTTTATGAACCGTAAACTGAAAAAATTCAGTTTAGACCCCAATTAAATCACTAAAAACGAATTTAATTAATTGGGTAATGAAAAGAACAAAATACCCTTAAAAAATCCGGGTGACTTTCCTTATTCAGACAACCTGACTTCAAACAGACATATCTCCATCATACACACTCGGAAATGAGCAAACTCGGTGGTGTTGGAAATATAATTCAAAGAACTTTCATATGTTATCTTGTATCCCACCTAACTCATCATGATCTAGGAGTTATGGGCGTTTGAAGTTGACCCAAAACTCATACTTCACATAACTTGCCAAAATTTCCAAATTTATTTATTTCCAAAAATGGTTTCTTTCTAATTCTATCTATTTCAAGTAGCGGGGGGTGGGGGGTTACAATATCTCCCCTTTGGGAAAATTCTTCCTTGAATGAGATTACTCTTAGAAGGCTAAGGGGCTAACTTCTAACATTCAGCTCAAACACC